>CATIWM010007967.1:0-10538 GCA_949671775.1 Mallotus repandus | reverse complement strand
ATAAACTTATTTATTATTTTTAAGTTAAATGAGTATTTTATTATTTTTATGATATTAATAAGTGATTTTAATAATTATTTACAATTTATGCTAATTTAATTGTAAAATGGAATTTTATTAGCAAAATATTATTAAAAACTATAATTTTATCATTTATTTGGAAAATAAATGTTTTTAATATTTTTATGAGATATTTTGGTGGTTTGAGAAAACTACGTATTTATTATATATTTTGTGGTGTTGGCTCTCGGTTGGGCGTAAATTGTAGTTCGGGAGCCCAACCCAAGATGTTGAGCCTTGGAATATTTTGGAGTGTGTTTGCGTGCAGGTTTGGCTCTACTTTTGTAGAGAGATATCCGTTTTACAAAGAAAACTCTGCCAAATTTTTGGTAGATTTATCGTAAAATGTGACATCGGGTTTGGCTAAGTTTTGAGTTTTAGTCAAGTCGTGTCCTAGATTGAGTCATTCTTTAGAAATTTCTAAAGTATAAAATTAGGGATTTATTTCTAATTATTTATTCATTATTATTTTCCTTTTAGTTGCACCGCATGCTAGGCCTTCAGGATAGGGCAAGCCGAACCAGAATAGTGGAGCACACTTGAACTGTGAGTTATTATTATATGTATGCATTGCATGTAGAATGTGTCATCAACATCCATATTGAGAATAAACATAATTTTATTATGCTTTATTGCATTAAATGTTATTTATTATTGTTGTCGAATATATATGTTTATATATATATAAATTAATGTGTCTATAAACTGTGATAAATGGAGGCTATCACATTTTAATATGAATTTTCATTATTTTATTTATAATATAAATATTTTGGAGGTTAGTCGTAGAACGTGTTACCTAGTGGGCTACACTAGGATTGTTGCACAACAATACGCTAGGTGCTAGGCTATAAAATTTTATTGGTGTGAGATAATATGATTTGTGATATGGAAATTATTATTGAGATTTGTGGAGTGAGAATGGTATGACTGTTGAAGCTTGATTGACCTGGGGTCTCGGGGCTAGTCATGCCGACAGTGAGACTGCTGTAGCTCGATTGACTAGGTGTCTCGGGGCTAGTCAACTGTCAAATTAGATAAGAGAAATATTTTTGGATACAAGATAGCTTGTTGGCTAGTGAGGCATAATATTTGAGGTTGCAGAAATTTTAGGGTTCTGCTCTGATCCTCCACCTAAATCTTTCTACATTTATTTGTTTTGATGTGAAATGTGATTTCGAGCATCTGTATGAATGCATGTAAATAAATATAAATATAAATATTATATTGATGTTTGGTTGCTTGTGTGCTTAGGTTGCATGTATACATATAATAATAATTCACTCAGTGAGGTTTGAGCCCCTCAATTATTTTTCAGAATCTTTCTCGTCAGACCTCTCATAGTAGTTCTCTTCACTGGACTTTTTCTTCCCCGGCTGACTTATGTAAATTTTGAATTATCATCTTTCTTGTATTTTATTAGACGCTGCAGTAGTAGTATGTGCTTGTTGTAGTTGTTATATTGATATTTGACTGAGACTGTGTACCTAACTATTTATAAGAATTATTTTTATTAAGATATTATTTATGGAGACGCTTTATGTTATGAAAAGTTTTAATTCTGAGGTATTTTTATATGTTTGTTTGATGTGTAAATTATGTTTAAGGCCTGCTACGGTTCTGGATTCGTGTGAATTCCCGTTCCCTAGCACAAATCATGATTCCTAGGTTTAGGTCATGACAAAGTTAGTATCAGAGCCTAGGTTTAGTATTGTGGACCTAGGTTAGTAGAGTTGAATTTTTCTTTGAAATTACCGCATCAATTAGATTCGACTACGTCTTTGAAAAATTTTCATTGCTTTTAGTTTTTCGCGTAATCGTTAGGATGTTTGTTTTGTCTGAATTGTGTGTTTATTTCTTTTACTTCAGAATGAGAAGGAGAGTGCGAGTCACTCCACCAGTCGATGAGGCCAAGGATGAGGGGTCCTATTAGGATAAAGCTTAACCCCCTGAGCCGCAAATTAGGCTTAGGGGTAAGGGTAGAGATAGACCCAGAGGAGCAGTAAGTCACTGTAAACAAAGAGAGTTGCAGGATGATGAACCTACAGGTCAGGAGTTTGAGGAAGTTGCCTATACACCAGGAGTTCAACAGGGTGCAACAGCTATACCTCAGGCAGTACGACCTATGCAGCCTTTATTTCAGCAAGGCCAGAGACCTCAATATAGGGTCCACAGGAGAGATAGACATGGCCACAGTGGAGCCCACAGATTTGTCAGATTTAGTTTTGGTGCTACTAACAGCAGCAGTGGACAGAGTTCAGGATATGGCAGCACAAGATCTACAGCCAATGCTTGCCAGACATGTGGGAGAGTCCATCAGGACCGTGCTACATGGCTCAGGGAGCATGCTTTAGATGCGGAAAAACATGACTTTTTGCCAGATCATGTCCTTATTCAAGTTTTCAGCCGCAGTTTTGACAGTCTTCTTCTACTAGAGTAGCTCTAGCTCAATTTCAGCCGCTGCCATTCCAGTACCCGAGCACCTCTCAGTTTATAGCCCAATAGGGGCGAGGTAGAGGTAGTGTAAGTGGCTTTGGTCAGGCTTCAACCAGCCAGCAGGGAGGCCGAGGACAGGCTAGAGTCTTGCTTGATCGCTACTCATTCTTTCGTGTCCCCTATTTTTGCTTTAAAGTTGGGTTGGCAAGCCGTGAGGATGGCAGTTCCTTTATCGGTTACCACGCCTCTAAGTGACTCAATGGACATCGATGTTGTGCTTCTTGGGTGTCCGGTATTGGCAGAAGGAATTGTTAGTGGACTTGGTGTTGCTAGATGTGATGGATTTTGATGTGATCCTTGGAATGGATTGGTTGTCTCAGCACTATGCCATTGTTGATTATTGGAGTAAAGAGGTGATTTTCAAAATTTTGAATGATGAAGAATTTAAGTTTGTGGGTGACAAGAGTTCTGCACCTCAGAATCTTATCTCTGCCATCATGGCTAGAAAGATGCTGAGAAAAGAATATCAGGGATACTTGGCATTAGTCAAGGATACTTGGCATTAGTTAGGGATACTGCAGTGGAGAAGACATCTATCTCAGATGTTCCAGTAGCATGTGAGTTTCCAGATGTCTTTTCTGATGAGTTGTCAGGTTTACCAACTCACAGGGAGATCGAATTCTGCATTGATATAGTTCTAGACACATCTCCTATCTCTATGCCTCCTTATAGGATGGCTCCAGCTGAGTTGAAAGAGTAAAAGAAGCAATTGCAAAATTTGCTGGACAAGGGTTTTATTAGACCCAGTGTTTCTCTTTGGGGTGCACCAGTCCTATTTGTGAAAAAGAAGGATGTTACACTGAGACTGTGCATTGATTACGGAGAATTGAATAAGGTAACTGTTAAGAATATGTATCCTTTTCCGAGGATAGATGATTTGTTCAATCAGCCTTAGGATGCACAATTCTTCTCCAAGATTGACTTGAGGTCGGGTTATCATCAGTTATAGATCAGTGAAGCCAACATTCCTAAAACAGTATTCCGTACTTGATATGGCCACTATGAGTTTCTGGTGATGTCCTTTGGGTTAACTAATGCACCGACTGCTTTCATGGATCTGATGAACAGGGTGTTCAAACCATTTATGGATTAGTTTGTAGTGGTGTTCATTGATGATATACCAGTGTATTCAAAGAGTATGGAAAAGCACATATATCACTTGAGGACAGTGCTACAAACACTGAGAGAACAACAACTTTACACTAAATTCTTGAAGTGTGATTTCTGGTTAGAGAGTGTAGCATTCCTTGGGCATGTAGTGTCTAAGAATGGTATTTAGGTTGATCCATAGAAGATAGAGGTAGTATCTGAGTGCCCAAGACTAACATCAGTCATTGAGATTCAAAGTTTCTTGGGTTTGGTAGGGTACTATAAGCGGTTTGTTTAGGATTTCTCGAGGATTGCAGCCCTATGACCCACCTAACTCAGAAGAATATGAAGTTTGTGTGGTCAGAGGCTTGTGAGAATAGTTTTCAGCTACTGAAGGAGAAGTTGAACACAGCTCCAATATTAACTTTGCCTAATAGAGTAGATAAGTTCACAGTGTACTGTGATGCTTCCAGAGTTAGCCTAGGTTATATGTTGATGTAGAATGAAAGGGTAGTGACTTATACTTCCAAACAATTAAAGAAGCATGAGCAGAATTATCCTACTCACAACCTAAAGATAGCCATCATGATCTTTGCTCTCAAGATTTAGAGGCATTATTTGTATGGGGTGACTTGTGAGATTTACACTAATCACAAAAGTTGAAGTATATCTTCCAGCAGAGAGATCTTAACTTGAGGCAAAGAAGATGGTTGGAACTTCTGAAGGATTATACTGTGACATCCTATACTATCCAGGTAAGGGTAATGTGGTAGCAGATGCCTTAAGTAGAAAGTCCTTGGGTAGTCTTGCTCACATTAGTGTGGAGAGAAGACCTTTAATTCAAGAGTTACATCAGTTGGTGGATCAAGGATTGATGATAAAGATAAGTAGATCAAGAGGATTGTCAGCTCAGTTCAGAGTTAGATCGGTATTGAGGGATAGGATCTCGGCTTCGAGCTTATGGAGTTTATGGATCCTATTCTGGTAGAGCTTGTGGAAAAGATTCGTGAAGGGAAATTCATAGATTTCAACCTTAATGATGAAGGTGTTTTATGGATCAGTGAAAGATTGTGTATTCCTGATGTGGATAATTTAAAAGAAGAGATCATAGAACAGACTTACTATGCAGCCTACAGTGTACATCCAAGTACTACTAAGATGTACCACAACATAAAGGATCTTTATTGGTGGGGTGGATTGAAGAAGGATATGGCTGATTTTGTCTCTAAGTGTTTACCATGTCAGCAAGTGAAAGCTGAGCATCAGAAGCTTTCTTGGAAGCTTCAGCCTCTTCCGATTCCTAAGTGGAAATGGGAGAGAATCATTATAGATTTTTTGATAGGGTTGCCTCGTTCAAGAAATGGATACGATTCCATTTGGGTGATAGTGGACAAGCTAACCAAATCAGCTCATTTTCTGCCAGTTAAAGCTACTTATCATGTGGCTAAATTGGCTAAACTGTACATCAAACATATTGTGTGCCTTTATGGAGTGCCTATTTCCATTGTTTCTTATAGAGGTTCTGTATTTACCTCTCGATTTTGGCAAAAGTTGCAAGAAGCAATGGGCACTAGACTTGATTTCAGTACTGCTTTTCACCCTTAGATAGATGGTCAATCTGAGAGAACGATCCAAACACTTGCAGATATGTTGAGAATGTGTATAATGGATCTTGGAGGCAACTGGGATGATCATTTTCCATTGGTATAATTTGCTTATAACAATAGCTACCATAGCAATATTGAAATGGCGCCATATGAAGCTTTGTACGGAAGAAAATGTAGATCTCCTCTGTGTTGGAATGAAGTTAGGGAAAAAGAATCAACTGGACCAAAAATTATTCAGGATGTGTCTGAGAAGGTTGCTTTGATCAAAAGGAGATTGGAAATATCAGCTAGTAGATAGAAGAGCTACGCGGATCCAAAGCGCAGAGATATGGAATTTCAGGTTAGGGACTATGTATTTTTGAAGGTGTCACCAATGAAGGGTGTTATGAGATTTGGCAAGAAGAGAAAGTTGGCACCGAGATACATTGGACCTTTTGAGATTTTAGAGAGAGTTGGCATGGTTGCCTATCGGTTAGCTTTGCCTCTGAACTTGTCACAAGTGCATCCAGTGCTCCACATTTCGATGCTCAAGAAGTATATTTCATATCCTTTGCACGTGTTGCAGCCTCAGAGTGTGGATGTGAATTAAGATTTGACATACAAGGAAGAACCAATTGCAATTGTTGATTATCAAGTTCATCAATTGCGTTCGAAGCAAATTCTGATGGTCAAGTATTGTGGAGGAACAACAACGTGGAGGAGCACACGTGGGAGACTAAGGCTGAGATGTGGGTGGCTTACCCTTACCATTTCCCTCGATGAATTCTTGTTTTCAGTTCTTTATTTAAAATTCAAGGATGAATTTTTGTAAGGGAGGAAGATTGTTATAACTTGAATTTTTATAAATTATAAAATTAAATTTCTGGGATTTGCAGTGTTAATGATTATTTTATTTAATTATTAGTGAAACTAAATTTAAAATTTTGTGTCGGATATTATTTTAATATTATTAATATTATTATTTATGTAAAATTATTGATTTAGTGTATTTTGATACACTTTAATATTGTTAAGTGTGTGTGTGTGTGTATATATATATATATATATATATATACACTTTAATATTGTTAAGTATGTATATATACATATTGTTAAGTGCGTGTGTGTATATATATATATATATATATATATTCTGGGTGAAAATAATTGGAAAAGAGATATTTTAATTTTAAATTATTTAAATTTTTGTCCTTTTGTACCACAAAAAGTCAAAACGTGGCTACTGCCACTTCTTCTTCTTCTCCTTATTTTCTTTCTTTTTCTTTACTATTTCTTTCATTTCTTCTTCCCACGCAGACCACCATCAACCACCGCCACCCTCACCACGTTGGTCACCCAAGGATGCGCTGGATAGCCGCTTGAAACTACCAACCCCCCTTCCCTTTCCCGGCGACTCCATTTTCTTCTCCTTTCTATTTTTTTATTCCAGCTGAAGTGAAAAGGAGGATGCCGACGACGTTTCCGGCCAACCTAGGAGCTGACGTTGGTCTCAAATGAAAGCCTATCCTTTGGGGTTCTCAAATCTTCAAACTGTTTCGAGTTTTGACTTCGATAACTACTTCGTTTTTATATAACTCAATTTTTAGTATTTTTAGTATTTGGTTAGATTTGAGATTGAATTTGATTTTATTTGATATAATTGCTTTGAGATTAATTGTTCTAGAGGTTGAGAGCTATCTAAAGATAATTTTTATTTATTTTTCTGAAAATTTTGAATTTTTCGAGAGGGTTTGGGGTTACTGTTTACAGTATTGTTCCAGACAGTCTTGGGTCAGAAAATTTTTATATTTTTAATAAATTTTATATATTATGTAGATTAAACTTCGAGAAGGAAGTTTATTGAAATTATGTGTAGAATTTTTATTATGAATTTTTGAAGGTTTATGTGAAAAATGAATTTTTGGAAAAATTAGTATAAGTGAGTAATTTTTATGTTTTAGTTGAAATTATTGTTAATTATTATGTTTTGGACAGTTTTTGTGTAATAAATAGTATTAAAATAATTTTTATGAATTATTTCCTATTTTTAGCTAATTATTAGTAAATTCCGGAAAATTGTTGGAATTTAGCAAATTATTTGATTGTAATTGAAATTGTTGTTAATTATTCGGCTTTAAACTATTTATTATTATTAAAGGTATAAAAAAATAATTTTTATAGTTATTTCCAATTAATTGTTAATTAGTGATAATTTTTGAAAAATATATGGAAAATAAACTTATTTATTATTTTTAAGTTAAATGAGTATTTTATTATTTTTATGATATTAATAAGTGATTTTAATAATTATTTAAAATTTATGCTAATTTAATTGTAAAATGAAATTTTATTTCATTTATGAATTTTATTAGCAAAATATTATTAAAAACTAGAATTTTATCATTTATTTGGAAAATAAATGTTTTTAATATTTTTATGAGATACTTTGGTGGTTTGAGAAAATTACTTATTTATTATATATTTTGTGATGTTGGCTCTCGGTTGGGCGTGAATTGTAGTTTGGGAGTCCAACCCGAGATGTTGAGCCTTGGAATATTTTGAGATGTGTTTGCGTATAGGTTTAACTCTACTTTTGTAGATAGATGTCCGTTTTACAAAGGAGACTCTACCGAATTTTCAATAGATTTCTCGTAAAATGTGGCATTGGGTTTGGCTAATTTTTGAGTTTTAGTCGAGTCGTATCCTAGATTGAGTCATTCTTTAGAAATCTCTAAAGTATAAAATAAGGGATTTATTTTTAATTATTTATTCATTAATATTTTTTAGTTGCACCGCGTGTTAGGCCTTCAAGACCTGGCCAGCCGAACCAGAATAGAGGAGCGCACTTGAACTGTGAGCTATTATTATATGTATGCATTGCATGTAGAATGTGTCATCAGCATCCATATTTCAAATAAACATAACTTTATTATGCTTTATTGCATTAAATGTTATTTATTATTGTTATCGAATATATTTATGTTTTTATATATATTAATGTGTATATAAACTGTGATAAATGGATATTGTTATATTTTAATATGAATTTTAATTATTTTATTTATAATATAAATGTTTTAGAGGATAGTCGTAGAACGTGCTACCTAGTGGGCTACACTAGGATTGTTGCACAACAATACGCTAGATGCTAGGCTATAAAATTTTATTGGTGTGAGATAATATGATTTGTGATATGGAAATTATTATTGAGATTTGTGGAGTGAGAATGGTATGACTGCTGAAGCTCGATTGACCTGAGGTCTCAGGGCTAGTCATGTCGACAGTGAGACTGTTGAAGCTCGATTGACCTAGTGTCTCGGGGCTAGTCATGCCGACAATGAGACTACTGTAGCTTGATTAACCAGGGGTCTCGGGGCTGGTCAACTATCAAATTGGATAAGAAAAATATTTTTGGATACAAGATAGTCTATTGGCTAGTGAGGCATAATATTTGAGGTTGCGGAAATTTTAGGGTTCTGCTCCGATCCTCCACCTAAATTTTTCTTTATTTATTTGTTTTGATGTGAAATGTGATTTCGAGCAACTGTATGAATGCATGTAAATAAATATAAATATAAATATTATATTGATGTTTGGTTACTTATGTGCTTAGGTTGCATGTATACATATAATAATAATTCACTCAATGAGGTATGACCCCCTCAATTATTTTTTAGGATCTTTCTCGTCAGACCTCTCATAGTAGTTCTCTTCGCCGAATTTTTTCTTCCCCGGATGACTTATGTAAATTTTGAATTATCATCTTTCTTGTATTTAATTAGATGCTGCAGTAGTAGTATGTGCTTGTTGTAGTTGTTAAATTGATATTTGACTAAGACTGTGTACCTAACTATTTATAAGAATTATTTTTATTGAGATATTATTTATGGAGATGCTTTATGTTATGAAAAGTTTTAATTCTGAGGTATTTTTATATGTTTGTTTGATGTGTAAATTGTGTTTAAGGCTTGCTACGGGTTCCGGATTCGTGTGAATTCCCGTTCCCTAGCGCCAGTCATGACTCACAGGTTTGGGTCGTGACATTTTTTATCAGTTTGACTCCTGAACTTGGCTAAAATGTATTGCACTAATATGATTGATATAATGCATCTACCACCCCCTGTACTGGTCACTTTTTGTCAGTTTGACACATATACTTGTAGTTTTTGTTCAGTCAAACTCTTATGATGTGGCACATGTTGATTTGCTATTCCATACCACACGTGCTGACAGGGGTTTCAAAATTGCATTTTAGCCAAGTTCAGGAGTCAAAATGGCAATACTATAAGTTGAGGTGTCAAACTGACAAAAAATGATAAGTATAGAGGGTCATGTATGTATTATGCTTTTATAGTTATTATTTAATCAAAACAATAGTAATTAAGACAAGCAAGATTCAAAAATTATAAATGACCATCATATAATCATCTTAGTTTGTAGGCTTGCACTTCGCGAAAAGGAGAATACCATGGTGCTATAGGAATTATGAGTATTTACAAGCCTTCAATAAATAGTACTTCCAGATTATTTAGTGTTAGCATATTGTCTCTTGAAAATTAAATCAAATACAAGTTGGATACAGAGCAAGTTTGTAGTATAACTTTTTTCTGTTATTATTATTATTATTATTAGGAAATTTTTTTTACCATTACATTGCTTACACAGGTTGATTATCAAAATTTTTTATTAAACATAATAAAATATTACTTTTTAATACAATATAATAAGATTTTAAAATAGATATTGATTTAATTTAATTTTTCAAAAATAGAATTTAAATAAATTATTTTATATCCATTCTTATCCAGTTCAATTAAACCTTCCCAATAGGCCAAAGAATAATTCATAAGGGATGAATTTTATCTTGTCTTACTCCTATCTAGGAATATTTAAATATTAATTTTAATATAAACTATTTTATTAACTACCATTTAGGAGTGAGCATGAGTTGGAGAAATCCGGTGATTTAAAATCTACAGGACCATACTAAATTTTGGGGGATTTCAAAAATAAAATTTTTAGTACCAGTATCAAATTTAAAAATCTCCATAACAGTACCATTTCATTTTTCAAGACGGTTCGATATAGGGATTCGGTTCTTTTAGGAATATATCAGTATGGTACAGTTTAAAATGTGAATTCAGGAATTTATGTTATACATCATATTATTGATTAAATTTATATTTATTACCAATAAATAAATAGTAAAATTTTGTGTACATTTATACATTTTTGTATAAACATATATTTAATACATATTTTCTGTAAAATTATTGTATATATATAACCCTATGTTTTACATATATA
>CATIWM010007965.1:0-13583 GCA_949671775.1 Mallotus repandus | reverse complement strand
AAAATTAAGCCCAATAACAAAAACAAAGGTTATTATTAAATAATACACTGAATTAAAATAAAATACACAATAATAAAATTATAAACATAGATATTATAATAAAACTGACATAAAAATATATATATAAATGCGAGTTATCACCTACCGCATTTAATGCAGCCACACTCCCAACAAGCGCTTGTCTCCTGTCACATCATGTGCTGACCAGACAGTTGGCTACTACTCCCTAACAACTATCACCCTCAGCAGGGGTCTCTGCCTATGTGATGCTGCCACGTGTTGGTACTTTTCACCAACCCCCTCTCTACCTTTGAGACACTGCCACATGGCATCTACTTTTTCACCAACCCATTTTATATGCTCTAGGCTACACGAAATAAAGGTAAGATTCATCTTCTTCTTTTTTTCTTATTCTCCTCATTATTCTGTGAAACTTCAACATATTAACAAACACTATTTTTCTCATAAAAAAATACATGTCTTCCTCATCAAGCTTATTATCCTTACTAGATGTCTTGCATAAGCAAAATTGACTTAACCATCGGAAGCCCAAAGCCCTCTCTGACCCAGATCTACTTATTTTGCAAGGTGTTCAAGTTCCACATCAGTGCTGAGCTAAGGAGAAAAGGTCGTGAACCATCATTTGGCACCGTCTATGGGAAAAGGACGATTTTTATTACTTATAAGGTCATCCTTTTTCCATCATAATTTCTCTCATCCTTTGTGTTATCAATTTGCAAGTGTGTATCATGTTGCTTGTGTTTTCTACTTCCTTCTCTTTGTATTTTCTCCATTGAAAAGCAAGAGAAATTTTTTGAAGTGGTGATCTAAAAAGAAGTTGTGATTTCTATAATGGTGGAACCAAATAAATCTACTAGATGAGGATATGAACCAAAAGGGTGCTAAAGAGGTGGAGAAATCTCTTGAGATGGGTTCTGAATGGTGAATGTGCCAATTGAGTTCCCAAGGAAGATAATGAAAAATGTAGACCACCTTATTGATGCTGAAAAGAGGCAGGAGAAAAGAAAACCTGAGTTAGAGATTTTTATATGGAGATCCCGACTGCCTGGGATAGCCTTCCAGGTAAGAAACCCTCATTCACTCTTCATTACACCTCAATGAGTTTAAAAAGAAATTTGAAGAATTTCTTGAGTGAAAAATAAAAAAATCCAGCAGAACAAAGTTGTATGATCATATGATGAATTCCCAATCACCCTTCTTTGAGGCAGTAAAAAAGAAGCCTATACCTAATAAATTTAAACTCCCTACTCTTCCTACTTATGATGGGGCAACTAATCCTAGAGATTATGTTTTGAAGCTTCAATCGGTTGTTCTATACATGTTTGGAGGTTTATCTTGAGCATCCTAGCTAAAAGGGAAATTTTCCACATGTTTGACAAGTTATCCATAATAGAGGCAAAAGCCTATATGATATCCGACCTAATTCAATATGGAGGCTCTGAAGATTCCTTACTTGGAAGACTTTTGAGCTATTGGGACAATCATGAATGATGATTACATGTTGCAAGATGATGCCTTCAACACCTCTAAGCTCGCTATCAAACACTAAAAGGATTTTGTAGATTCTCTGTCCTTTATAGAGGCTGAAGAGAGTGCAAGCACTATGTAAATAAGCCCAGACAGGGAGATTCCTATATGTGCTACACAGGTGCCTCAAAATAGATGATATCGAATGGACCCCCTTAGTAAAACAATGTCAGTTAGGAAAGAATCTTGCTAGAAAGCCTTTACTTAGGAATCCTACCTAGTCATTATTTTTTAAATCTTTCGTCCTATAAGGGACTGCAAACATATTGGGAAACATTATCAGTAAGGTTGTATCTCTTTTTGCTTTGTGGTATAATTAATGAAGTGCTTTTATCTTGTGAAAGACAAGTGGTTAATAATTAGTCCATTTCGGCTATCTATCTTTTCTCTGACTTTTTTATAAGCTAAAGGCTGTAAACCCTCTTCGAGAGGGGAACCTTCTTTACTAAAGTGTTTTATTTATATGACCAAGTGGTTAAGTCTCTCTTTGAAAGGAAGCCATTACCTTTTGAAGCTTTTCTCTTTATGTATATAATGATACTTGGGTCTCCTCTTCAGAAAGTGATGTTCTCTTATGGCATGTTACCAATAAGAGCTACTCCATGAACATCCTAAAAGGGAAGCCAATTAGACATCTCACTATAGAAAGGCCATCTAGACAGAATTCCTGCCTGGGAGGAAAAATATCCTCGATAGACATAACTAATTAAATATTTCTACCTCCCCCTCGGGAGTGAAATATCCTTTATTAGAAATTTATAATTAAAGACGTGAATCTCCCCCAAGGGAATCTACTAAACATAATTATCTATCAAGGATTATCTATTCAGGAATCTATACCCCCTACGTGGGAGTGACATTTCCTCCACTGGAAATGTCCATTCAAAAATCTTTACCTCACATAAGAGAGTAACATTTTCCCATTGCAAATGCTTACCCAGGGACCACTAACTCCTCTATGGGAGAGAATGTTAATAATGCATCTCTATAAAGGGAAAAATTACATCATTTAAAAATCATGGCTTATTTATGAAGATGTTTCCTAATTAAACAAGATGATTATTTAAAGGTCACACACATTTCCTAAGCAGGATTATTTCCTCAATCAGTTATTTCCTCAATTAGTTATTTCCTACGTAGAAGCTGGAATTCTCCCAAGCACCAATACCATTTAGGAAATTGAGGATTGTCATCTTCCTTGCATCAAAGGTAGAGGAATATTATCAAGATAAGCTCAAAAAGGAATTAATCCTTTCGTCACTACGGAATTTATTTGTGCATCCTACTAAGTTCAAAAGTAATGGAAGATTTCTTTTATTCTATCTGGGTGTGCCTATTTAGGTCTAAAATAATTATGAGAAGTCTCCAAGGTTGATTACAGCCTAGTAGATAAGTTTTCTTTATCAAATATCTTAAATGAGTATGTTGTAATTATAATTTTATAGTGATGCATGTTTTAGTCCATTCACATGAAGCATGAATATCTTCTTATATAGGAAAGGACCTAACTTTATATCTCTACTTAGAGAGGAGATCATCCCTGGTCAGTCTTCACTTGACCTGATTCTGCCTAAACCCTAGATAGGAGTCGAGACTCCTTAAATTTGCTATGTAATAAGAGAACTCATATTTAGGTCTTCATTGACTTGATTGGCCATAAACCATATATCTTACTCCCTAAAGGGATAAATTCTTACTTACTATGACTTGCATAAGTTGTTAAATCTCCTATAGGCTACAAGCTTGAATTTTCTCTTTTCTATAGTTATTAAATCATGTAACATGATATTTTTATATGCCTCGAGTTACATTTTTAAGAATCATGTTGAACATCATCTATTCACATATGTGTAAATCTTTTACATAATTTTCACCATTGCCAAATATGACATTTATGTTTTAAGAATATGCATACTTTTCTTGTGTTATTGTCAATATATTCCTGAACATGATTTTTCCCTAAGAAAGAAATCTTTGTTATTGATATGGCAAATGAGACAGCTAAGAGAATGTGAGGCTGAGCATGTATTTTTCCACCTTGAAGAGGATATTTTGTGAATTTAATTATTTAAAAAGCATCATCAAATTAGTAGAACTTAACTTATTTTTCAAAGGAAATCTTTATGACACCTACATAGATTCTACCCCAAGGTAGACCATCTACACAGAATTCTTCGTCACGCAGATTTATAGTCTCTTTACATGGGTTATTTTATATAGCGAGAACTATCAGTTACTATATCAAATTTCAAAAATCATTGAATTATTTGCCATTGGGTCTAGCAGTGGTAAAATGATTCCAGCAAGGTAATTTCCCATATGACAAAAATCGGTCACGAATTGACTTCTCAAAATGTAATCTTTGATAAGGATAAAAAGTCCTAAGTCAACCTCAATTGATTCAATTTGAAATCATTACCATTCTTAAAATTCTTTTTGAGGGGGATAAGGAAGTATGGATACTCTCTAGTTAGACAAGGAGACAAAAATCCTCTCTAGTTATCACTGAGTACTTATGGATTTTGGAGATAGAATAATTCAAGTGACAGTTGAGAAATGGACATATAACTACAGAATAATACTTTTTGAACTAGAAAATATTAGTTTGAATGAGGATAAGTTATAAATGGAAAGAAAGTTCCAAAGTGCAATCTCTAAGACAAATTTCCTATCTAGTGACTTTGTACGGGAGAATTTCCATCAGATCAAATAGAAGCTCTCAAGCCCTCTCTAAGAACAGTGAGGTTCACCATTCAAGATGGGAAATTGTACAAAAGAAGATGTCATATACCTTTACTTGCAAAGCTTATCTATTAAAAAAGCAAATTCACTTAGGCAAAAATCTAGTTGTGGATTATTTGACCAAAGGGGTAGAATCCAAGAGCTAGACATGAGTTACTAGTCAGGAAGCTATAATTTCCCTCCAGATGAATACTATGTTGTGCCGATTTGTGACTTCCTAGCAGGTAGGAATTTACTACTTTAGTAAGCTCTGAAGGAAGCTTGTTATCTATCTAGTTTTTATAAATTCATGGTACACTCTTTCATGAAGAAAGGAATTATCTCTATTGAAGCTACTCTATCAATATGAAATAATCTTTAAGCCTCTCTTTGAAATAGAGGCATTCTCTTCTACTATGTTTCCTTTTATATATGATCATGTCCGAATATTTTCTTGATAATGAAGTATTCTCTCACAGCAAAGCTTTCCTACTTATCTCATTGCAAAAATTACAAACTATGAAACTATCATATTATGATTTATAATTTAGAATCTTATACTCAAAATTAGCTAGTAAGGAAGAAATCCTTTAAGAGCTTTTTACAGAGGAACATTATACAAATCAATTTCCTCACCTCATGAGGAACACCTCTAGAAGTGAGGTGAACCAAAAAGAATGCATTCAAAATCTATCAATCACAAAAAATCTCTAGAAGTGAGATGAACTCAATTGCTCTAAATGCGAGCACCTGCGCAGGAATGCTCCCACAAAGGATGTCGAATATTACTTTCAAACTAGTCCTTCATAAGTGAGACACTCTCCATAAATGAGAATCCATGTCATAAGGGCTTAAGAAACACAAAATCTCCCTAAGCACAAACTAACCTCCTCAAGAAGGCTCTCCCCAAAGAGAATCAATTAAATTTAGAAGTCAAAATCTCTCTATAAGTAAGAGTCCCATGTCTCCACAGACTTATGGTATAAAAGTCCTTCCACTATAAAATCAATCCAATAGATATCCTCCCTGGTAAGGTCGTTTACCCAAGAAGGAATCCTACAAGAGAATCAATCAAAAAAATCTCCATAAGAGAGAACTTCCACTCAATAATTATTCTATAACAAAATCAGACAGACATCCTCCCTAGAGAGGTCACCCATATAGGAATTTTGCTAGGGGAATCAGTCAACTATACTCTATGAAGAAAGATACCTTTATAGAAATTCTCCATAAAATAATTGATCAAGAATCATAATTTCCCTAAAAGGGTTTTATTAAATATAAAATTTCTCATAAAGAGAAGCCTATAAAGTTTATGCAGACATCAATCATACACTTTAACTGTGTGGAAGGTTATCCTAAACATATGACTCCTTATTCATGGTCTCTATTTAAGCAAGAAGAATACAAGAATGCATAGTGAGAGAAAGGATAACTACGGCGGAATTCATCGTGGCTGAAGCCTTGGTAGAAAAGTTCCTTAATGGATATATGTCCCCCTTTGCCTTTAAGACTAATAACATGCCCGGTATATACTCGAGGGTGATGAATTATAAACTCAATGTGGATCCTAATATACTGTTGGAACAGCGAAAAAATACTTTTCCCTATATAAACAAGAAGCTACTGATAAGGAAGTATACAAACTCATAGAAGTTAGGTTCGTCAGGGAGGTCACTTAACCCACCCAGCTGGCCAACATTATTCTAGACAGGAAGGGGAATGACAAATGGAGATTATGCATAGGTTTCATAGACCTGAATAAGGTCTACTTAAAGGATTGCTCTACATTACCATCTATTGATAAGTTGGTTGACACAATTGTTGGGTTCAAGTTCCTCATATAGCTAGACATCTTGTCTGAGTACCATCAGATCCTTATGAACAAAGAAGATGAAGAGAAAACAACCTTCATTATAGAAAAGGAAACTCACTAGTACAAGGCGATGCCCCTTGGCTTGAAAAATGCTGGTGCTACCTACTAGTCACTTATTAACAAAATCTTTAAAGATCAGCTAGGCATAAATATATAAGCATATATGGATAACATGATCATCAAAAGCCAAAGTTTTGAATAACATTTACGGGACTTAGAGGAGGTTTTTAGGATATTGGATCATTATGGAATGAAATTAAATCTTGAGAAATTTTCCTTTTTCATCATTGGGGAAAAGTTCCTGGGTTTCATGAGTTTCCACCTCAGATCAAGCAATGAGCACGGTATCGACAAGAGAGGTAAATCATATTTAGAGATCATTTTATTATGTTAGTAGAGTGTTAAAAATGGCTCAATTAAAGTATTATAGGATGGAGAAACTGGCTTATGCCCTTCTGATAGCTGTGTGGAAGTTTTGAGTGCACCTCCTAGACAGTCAAGGAGTAGTCTGACTTGACACTCCACTCAGGCAGACTCCTCAAAAACCCTCCATTGAAGGTTGAATGACGTTGTGGCTGTTGAAATATTTGGATATGGATTGAGATATGAATCGAGAAGAGCTACTAAGGCTTAAGCCTTGGTTGATTTCACTGCCGAATGCAGTTTCAATGAGATCTTTTCTAAAGAAAGACAACTAAGAGAGAAACCTTCCTATGTCTCTAGTCCAAGTAGTTCTACTCATTTTTATTACGAGTGGAACCTATATGTAGATGGATCCCGTAGTGCTGGAAAAGGTGGAGTAGAGATAGTTTCAAAAGGCCCCTAAGGGTTTACAGCTAAGTTCATATTGAGATTAGATTTCCCTACTTCTGATAACATCTGTATGTATGAGGTAGTGATAAAGGGACTCTTGTTAGTTGAAGTAGTGGGACTTTCAAATTTAAAAGTACATAGCCTCTTCTAATTAATAGTGAATTAGATCAATGGGGTATTCTAAGCTAAAGAAAGCATGATAGAGGCATACTTTTGCAAGATGAAAGAGGTATTGGCTAGATATGAAGAAAAACAAGTTTCTATCTACATTGTCATAATGCTCAGAGGGGAGAATAGTTCGGCAGATCTCCTTAGAAAAATAGTCATCACATAGATGGAATCTTTACCTCAAGAAGTAAGAGCAGAAATTATAAGTGTGTCTAGCACGATGCAAGCCCATGATGTATTCTCTTATGAATTACAACCCTATTTGATAGACCCAATTATAAAGTACCTGAAGATAGGAGAACTCCCTCTTGATAGAAATGAAGCTCTTTACTCTCTCTCAAAGCACCTCAATTCATCATGAGAGAATAAGGGTTATACAAAAGAGGATTCTTCATGACCTTACAGTGATGTTTGATGCTTGAACAGGCAGATTATGCTATGAAGGAAATTCATGAAGGAGCCTGTGACACCCACACAGGGAGACGAGCCCTGCCTAACTTGATAGTCAGGTAGGGATATTTCTGGCACACCATCATAAAAGGATGCAATCGAATTTATGAAGAAGTATGATGCATACCAATGATATGGTAACTTGGTCCATACGCCATTTAATCATCAATTACTTCACTAAGTGGGTGGAAGCTGAGGCACTTACCACCATAACTATTCAACAGGCCATTAACTTCTTGTGGAAGGAAGTGATATGCTAGTTTGGCATGCCCAAGGTTCTAATATTCGACAATGGCATGTAATTTTTAGCCTTGTCTCACATCCTTAGAAGAGCAGTCAGGCAGGTGTATCTAATTAAGTTGTGCCACGGGACCTTTAAAAAAAGCTAGAGGGGGCTAGTGCCAGTTAGGTTGAAGAACGGCCTAGCATTCTATGATCATATAGGACCATACCTAGATCCTCTACTAGAGAAATTACCGGTCAAAAACTTTTACCTCCCCCATGGGAGCAAAGATTTCCTTCATGGGAAATTCTTAGAACTTAATCTCCCCTAAGGGAGAGAAATTTCCTCCATGGGAAATTCTTATTCATATATCCCTAACTCCCCATGGGTGCAAGAGTTACTTTATAGCAAATTTTCATTCAAATGTATCAAACTCTCCCAAGAGAGAATAATTTTCTCCATAGAAACTTCTCAATTTAAGATTTCCACCTCTCTAATTGTAGCAAAATCTCATCTACAACATAAATTTTCAGAGACCTTTACCTCCCCTATAGGAATAAAGATTTATTTACAGGAATTTAATGGAAGCCCTTGTCCGTAAGTGAGAGTCCCATGTCCTCAATGAGTTATGGTATAGACATCCTACTTGAGAAAGCCCACCTAAGAAAGCTAATTCCCTACAAAAGAAATCTATGCAGGAAGCACTGTCTAAGGAGGTCCTGGATTAGAGACTTCGTCTACGGCTATTTGAGAGTATCTGAATAAGAGCCCTACTGAGAACTGAAGTACTTATTTAGGAAACCTCCCTACCTGGAAGACCTACCTACTAGAGAAAAGAACCACCTTTTCCTTGACAAGCATTAAATGTATATTACCTCCTTAAATCACTATAACACTTGATCTTTCCCTAAGCTGTCAGGTCTTTTAACTAATCAGGGTTGTCCATCTCTATCTACCTCCTACCTACTAAAGCTATTAGAAACACTACTTCCCAAAATTAAAGCACTTTACCAGGTTTTGAAAGTTACTCCACTAGTCATGCATGAATGCTCTTGTAAGACATCCTAACCACTTCGCCTCAAAGAGTGCCCACGTGCTCTACAGTCCCGAGTGTCGCTACTCTCTGCTTAGGATTTAAGGGGGACTACTGATGATACATGAAAAATTCTAGTAATATAGTGACATGTGTAAAGTGGGGCCAGCTAGCATGCCACCTCATGAGCCTTTGACTTGTTGACCCATATCATGTTTCACTACATAGGATGCTCCCACGAGCTCCCTATCACTAAGGCTCTTACCTCGCCTGACTAGATCACCCAGGGGGGACTCCTCCCTGTTTCCTTTCCCGCCTCTAGGTCAAAGGTGATGCACTTTTTACCTATCGCATTTAATGCAGCCACACTCCCAACAAGCGCCTGCCTCCTGTCACATCATGTCCTGACTAGATAGCTGGTTACTACTCCCTAACAACCATCACCCTCAACAGGGGTCTCTGCCTATATGACGCTACCATGTGTTGGTACTTTTCCCCAACCCCCTCTCTACCTTTGAGACACCACCATATGGCGTCTACTTTTTCACCAACCCATTTTATATGCTCCAGGCTACACAAAATAAAGGTAAGCTTCATCTTCTTCTCCTTATTATTCTCTGAAACTTCAACATATTAACAAACACCATTTTGGTCATAAAAAAATACATGTCTTCCTCATCAAGCTTATTATCCTTACTAGCTCTCTTGTACAACAAAACTGACTTAGATCTACTTGTTTTGCAAGGTGTTCAAGTTCTACATCAGTGCTGAGCTAAGGAGAAAAGGTCGTGAACCATCATTTGGCGCCATCTGTGGGATAAGGATGATTTTTGTTACTTAAAAGGTAATCCTTCTTCCATCATAATTTCTCTCATCCTTTCTGTTATCAATTTGCAAGTGTGTATCGTGTTGCCTGTGTTTTCTACTTTCTTCTCTTTGTATTTTCTCCATTGAAAAGCAAGAGAATTTTTCAAGTGGTGATTTGAAATGAAGTTATGATTTCTATAATGGTGGAACCAAATAAATCTACTAGATGAGGATATGATCCAAAGGGGTGCTAAAGAAGTGAAGAAATCTCATGAGATGGGTTTTGAATGGTGAATGTGCCAACTGAGTTTCTAAGGGAGATAATGAAAAATGTAGACAGGAGGAAAAAAAAACCCGAGTTAGAGATTTTTATATGGAGATCCTGTTTGTACAAAACTGCAAGCGCACAGTGTCACCAAGTTGTATAAAAATATTGTTCCCACGAGGAATCGTTCTAATCACCTATTAATTCAATTCTTTATTGTTTAAGGCTACATAATTCATTTTTTAAAACTAAATTAAATTAAACAAAAGAAATGTAAAATAAACTTCTTAAAACTATATAAAAGGAACTATTAATATATGAAGTTGATAGGGATTGATTCTCTTCACAATCATTAGTCATGTTCAATTAATGTGTTATTAAGCTTGCATATTCTTAGGGCTCCTAAATTACTAATTAGTCTTTCTCAAGAACTAATTAATGTTCTTAACTCATGACTCAAGAACATAAAGTTCCAATTCTCATTGCAAACCTGTTCCCCAAATTAAATCATGAATTAATTCACCATACCCATATGAAATTTAATACTTATATGATATCTCTACCTATAAAATAATTAAATCTATGATTATAGATCCATTAAGGTTTTGGTCTCTCAACCTAAAACCTCAATTTTAATTAAGCTAATGGTGATCAAGCATCAACATGAATTAAGCACAATAACCATAGTATGCAAGAAAATAATAAACACATTAAATGAAAATCAACTAAATTATGTTTAGATTATCAATCCCAACAAATAAATATTTACCCTAACATATTACAAAAATATTCAACACAACCATAAAATCATCCTATGAAAATAATAAGAATAGAAAGGAGAGAAGAAAATAAAACTAGAATTTTGTGCTATTTGATATTGAACTCTTGATCTCTCTTGAGTTATCCCAATTTCTTTGAGCCTTTTCCAGCTACTTCTTCCAGCCTCCTTTGCTCCAAAACAGCCCCAATATGATGTATTTATAGTCCTCTTTAAATAGTGGAAGTGTTGCCCTAAAAATAAGTTAATGCCACATTATCACAATTTGGGTTAGCAGAGGGCTGCGACCGAAGCAATGCTGCCATAGTGATAAAAAACTTGTGTCTGTTAAAGGTTAGGACAACTTCAGTCGCAACCTTGCTTCTATGGTGATAACATGTTGATGTTTCTTCAAGCTTGGAAGACTACAATCGAAGGGAAACTTCTATAGTAAAAATGAACGCTCCAAAAATTCCTTGCTAAATTCCAAACTCTTCATCTCCTTTTTTACTTCCACAAAAACAGTATAAACATAGAAATAACCCAATTCTAATAAAAAGATAACCATAAACACCATAAACATGCATCAAACCAACCTAAAAAACTACCACACTTAATATATAACCAGATCCCTCCTGACAAGCACTATTTGGAAATTTCTAGGCAAGGATCACGACTGCCTGGGATAGCCTTCCGGACAGGAAACCCTCATTCACTCTTCATTACACCTTAATGAGTTGGGAAAGAAATTTGAATAATTTCTTGAGTGAAAAATAAAAAAATCTAGTAGAACAAAGTTGTATGATCATATAATGAATTCCCAATCACCCTTCTCTGAGGCAGTCAGAAAGGAGCCTATACCTAATAAATTTAAACTCCTCGCTCCTCCTACTTATGATGGGGCAACTAATCCTAAAGATTATGTTTTGAAGCTTCAAGCGGTTGTTGAATTCTATGACAATAAAATTATTTTCACACTAATAATTTTTTGTGACAGTTTGTGTCATAACGCAAAATATAACATTTGTCATGTAAAACATAATATTGTCACACATTGTATACAAATCGAAGTCAAATTCATGACAATTTTAATTATCATCACAAAGAATACTAATAGTGACAATATTCTATTGTCACAAGTTAAAAATTATGTATTAGTACAATATAGATCATCATAAATTAATAAGCACCTCATTCTTATATTTAATTTTATCATCGCCAACATCATTTAAATTTTAACTATTTTCAATTTTCATATAACATTTATATAAAATTTTAACTTTTAATGTTTGAATTTTTTTTAATTTAATAGTTATCATAACTACCATAACAAAATAACAACATAATAATTTTTTAGTTGAAACAATTTATAGAGAAAAGTTGGAATCACTTGTTTACTTACTAACAATATGGGATTCAATAACCAAAAAATAAAAGTGACAAAGAATATATTTTGTGACAATATAATACTAAATTGACACAAATATTAAAATTTTTTCGTTACAACTTTTCACTTGTAACCAAAAAAATCAATTGTATTTATAATGGTGACAACTAAAATTTGTCACTTATAAACTGAAAATTTTAGTGACAATATTAAATAATATGTCTTTTACGTGACAAGTTAAACTTGTCACAAAAATAATTTTTATTACATTTAAAAATATTGTCACAAAAATGTTGTACTTTTAATTTTATAATAATAATTAATGACATTATTGTGACAAATTGTCACAAAGTTTTAATATAATTGTGAAAATTTAATAGATTGTTATATATTATTCAATGATAAATTAATAAATTAAGTATTGTGACATATCATAAAATTATTGTCACTTATATAATTTTTTTTGTGACAATTAATTTTGTGACCATAAAAATATTGTAACTAATAAATGAATTTGAAGTAGTGATTAATCGCTAAGCTAACTAATGGAGAAGGAAATCAATATTAGAACATGTTGGGAGATTAAGCACCACATTATCATAAAGTAACATGATAGAATAAATCAACTCAAATGCACATCTCAAGTTTTCCAAACATCATTGAGCATTCTCTCTCAAGTCGTACCTAACTCAACATGCATGAATCAATTGAAACTCAAAGTAATGGCTTAACTCTCATCATCACCATAAAAATAAGCCAACATTAAACATACAAGGCAATAAGCAAACCCATAGGACAATTAGAAAAAATCAAGCTTTCTCAAGTCAGTAACTTATCTAATTTATGTTTATGGATCTATTAGATCTTCCATTTCTCGATGTATAAGTCTAAACAAGAGTTGTATATGGCCAAAACACAACATTTAACAAGTTGCATAACAAACGTAATATGTATTAAATAGACAATATGATCTATCAAATAAACTTAAATTAAATGGGTCTCAAAATCCCAACAACTTAAGAAAACTAGCCACTCATGGCTCTAATATCCATTATTCAATATTCAAAATACAACCCAAGAGATTAACAAAATAATCAATAAATAGAAAGGAAGAGACGTCTTCAATGGAGCCTCCTTCTCTAGCTTAAAATTATTTTTATTTAACCTGCAATCTGCTGGAAGATGACCAATATTAGAGCAAGAAGTACAAAAATAAGGTAGGTTCTCATAAACAACATCAATAAAAAAACTCTTCCTTATTCGTTCAATCATTAAAGATTCAGGAAGCTTATGAGAAAGATCAGCTTCAATCAACATTCTTATGTAATGGCCAAAATCACCATTAAGAGTATTATTATCGATACGAAGAGGAGTCCAATCCCCCTTGCAATGTCTACTAAAATAAGATGATGCCAATACTCCCAAAATAATTTATAAAATCTAACCCAAAGCTGAGTAGTTGTGAATTTCTGCTCATATGGATCAAAATCCTGAGACCAATGCTGCAGCCTCATAATACCCTACTTGAGAGTCAC
>CATIWM010007918.1:0-17068 GCA_949671775.1 Mallotus repandus | reverse complement strand
AGAGTGAGCCTAGAAACTCTTGTTTGTAAGGTTGTAAGAGTGAGCCTTAAACTCTTGTGTAATCTCAATCTTGTGAATAAGATTGTGGGTGATTGAAAATCCTAACTTGGGGATAAGTTAGGTGGAGACGTATGATTGTTGTTGAATCCGAACTCCTTAAATCATTATGTTCTTCATTCTTTTTTCCCAACATTCTTTCTGTTTTCGTTTAAATTTCAATTACTATTGATTTGAATTCGATTGCCTTATTCACCCCCCCCCCCTCTAAGGCATTTTCAAAAATAAATAGACTATATGTAATATTGCTCTCGTTTTAATAAACATACAATTCCTATTTCCTCATTTTTACAAAGTTTGTTAGTGTAATTGCTGCAATATTTATTTATTTTCATATGATATTTTTAGTATTTAATAGTTATAAAGGTTACAACTATCCTAAAATTTGAATTACAACATCTATTTCTTTTGTATTAAATAGTTATAAGAGTTCCGACTATTTCAAAATTCGAGTCAAGTGAATCCTAAATGTCTTCCACTACCTGTTCTCTTATATACAAAATTGAATATGTAATCTTTCTTTTTTTTTTTTTACATTTGATGCTTCCGGTATTTGGTAGTTATAAAGACTTCGATTATTCCAGAGTCAAGCCGGATGGACCTACAAAGAGGCAAAACTCTCTCAACATTTATTTTCTCAATATATAAAACTCAAACCCGATACCCTATTTAAAGAAATCCAAACTTTTTACCATTTGAACCAACACATGTATGTTGGTAAAATTTGAATATGCAACTTTAAATTCAAACTTCTTACACTACAATTTTTGTTTCTATCTTATAAAGTTAATTACTTATATATACTATAATGATCAAAATTTAACTTTAGTGTATTGCCCGTCAAATTAAATCAATATAAGTCTTAGTTTCTTTCTTCTTTTATATCACTACTTAATTAATATTATCAAAATAATTTTTTTTTGTTTATTTCGAATATAACATATCCACCAACTAGCTTTATAATTAAAATACAAACAATAAGAAAACATCTTTCTTATCTAGTTAATTTTCTGAAATGACAAGAAATAAAATTCAAAGCACATTTATACATGATTTAACATAATCAGCTCTCTTTATCCTATGTTGCTATTACTAGTAGTTAATTTAGTTCGAACAATGGGACCAACTTTTTTTTCCATTGAATATACAATGACACCAACTTAATTTATATTAATTATATTTGATTAATTAATTTATATTTATATTTAAATATCACTATCTACCCACCTATTACTTGCTAGCTAAGTGATTATTACACTTAGTCTATTTAAAACAGATGATAAAATATTTTATTATGACGTTAATGCATTTAATTTTTTGTTAAAAAAAATTAATGCATTTAATTGATAATAGAGTTTGATTTTTCAATCCTTTACTCTCGCATTTCAAATCATGAGTTTTAGTCATTTAAACTAGTTATTAAAAAAAAAGGATAAGTACAAAAAATGATCCTGTGGTTTAGCGCTTTTACATTTCAAATCATGTGGTTTTTTTCGTAACAGGTTGGTACCCTATGTCTCATGCCGTTAGTACAACAGAACCATACCATTAGCCTCCGTTTATTTTTGCTGACCTGGCCGCTGACGTGTACAACACCTGCGCCTGCGTCAGATGAACTTTGCCAACTGTCATTACGCTAAAGTGCAATTTACCCCCTCAACTATCAGTCAATGTGCAATTAACCCCAAAATTAACATTTTTAGCTATTTAGTCCTTTAATTAAAAAAAATTATATATCAATTATCTTTTTCTTTTTTTTCTTTTCTAATTCTCAATTAAATTAGGTTTATTATTTTAATAAAAATATATATATCATTTTTTGTCAAACTGATACTTTTATTAACAAAACAAAAGAAGTTGTTATGAGACATTATAAATTGATACTTTTTTGGCAATTAAACTCAAATAATAATAACAGTTATCTTAATTAAAAAATAAAATTATCACCGCTCATCACCACCACCATCACCACCGCCACCATCCAGCACCACCGCCACGTTCCATCAATAGAAGGACACAGAGAACTAATAGACTGGACATCAACAGACTACTATACAAAGCAAAACAACTTGAACCCGCAATAACTCAAAATATTAAGGGATTCAAAAGAAGAATTTTGTCAAACATGTGGTAGGCATACAAAGCTAGCCATCCCAACAAAAGATTAAGAGCACCCTTGATGGCACAATAATCTTCAGCCATATCTACACAAAATAAAAGCAGGATGTTAAGGAAACTTGTGTTGGCCGACTTCAACCTCAGGGCTTCTACCTTCTGTAGTATATTTCAAAACCATTTTCTTCTTCTTGCTTGCTACAATTAACACAAAATCCCAACCACTAGCACACCAAAACCACCATCATTAGCTGCACTTGCCCTACCATCTGAGACCACCACCACCGCAAAACTTTACCACCTAAAACGACAACTATGAAAATCATTACCATTAAAATTACTATCATTCAAAACCACTACTACCACTTGAAATCACCATTATCATTAACACCACCATCGACACTCCATTACCCATCACCACCGTTGGCAACATCATGCACAACGCTGACACCAAAAAAAAAAACTATCACTATCCTAACAATATTGTCCTAACATTACTATCATTGTCGCTCAATTTCACCAAAATTAATGCCCCCACCATCATCAATAGAACCACCAACAATATCAACAACAAAAACACATAAGAAAAAGAAGCAGCTGCACTATAAGCATTGCCATTGGTAGGAGCAGCAGCGGCTTCGGTTTAAGACCGATCGTTGGCTGCTTGCGACACAACAACAATAGTAAGTCGCAGGCTTCAGCTGCTTGGCGAACAGCGGTCAATGGCGATGAAGCTGGCGGTCGGCGACTAGCGGCTGCTGGATGGGCATCAGTGGTCTTGCCGGAAGAAGGAAAATGATGGTGAGAAGGAAAATTATGTTTTAGGAATTTATATAATTTTGTTTTTAGTTATTTTTTTTTACTTTATTAAATATATACAATGACAGGTGGAAAATTAATTTGATAGGTGGCAAAATTAATCTAACACATATGTAGGTGTTGCACACTTCAGTGGCCACATTAGTAAAAATAAACGGAGTTAGTGATATTGGCCCTGTTGTGCTAACGGCATAAGACACAGGGTACCAACCTGTCATGAAAAAAACTACATGGTTCGAAGTGTAAAAGTGCTAAACCACATGGTCGTTTTTTGTACTTATCCCAAAAAAGGGGATAAGTACAAATAAGTACCATGTGGTTTAAGCATTTAACATTAGGGCCCCGTGATTTTTTTGTGATACTTCAATACCCTATGGTTTCATATTTATAGTAATTAAGTGACAAATTTTGTTACAACTTCTGATTTCTCTCTTCTCAAGCATCCGAAAATCAAAATTTTAATACAATTTGATAGAGGAGGGAAAAATAAGTTTATTCATGGTAGTTTTAAGTAGTAATAACAACATAAATAAAAAAAAAAAATTCCATGTTTTTGTTTAAAAAAAATAGATTCTAAACACTGTGAACAATGACACTATTGCTAAATTTATGTTAAAATTATGAGAATTGATTAAAATTAAAAATTAAATTTTTTGGATGCTAAAAGTGAGAAATTATGAGCTGTAAAATTTTTTGTCACTCAAGTGCTATAAATATGAAATCATAGGGTATTAAAGTGTTA
The DNA here is from genome assembly GCA_949671775.1 of Mallotus repandus. Classification (NCBI taxonomy): domain Eukaryota; kingdom Viridiplantae; phylum Streptophyta; class Magnoliopsida; order Malpighiales; family Euphorbiaceae; genus Mallotus; species Mallotus repandus. The sequence goes on along the minus strand of CATIWM010007918.1, from coordinate 13,335 downwards.
AAAAAAAAAAAATCACAGACCCTAATATTAAAACGCTTAAACCACATGGTACGTATTTGTATTTATAAAAAAAAAAAAGCTAAATAATTATTAATACATATTTATGCCAGCACATGTTTGCCTGTTTGGTGCAGTGGCATCACTCTATAGCAAAGCAAGGCAACTCAAAAAATCAGAGATTGAGCTCTTACCTTGCTCTCCCCATAAAACTAACATAATAACCATTTTTACTAAGTGAAAGAAAAAGGAAAAGATTACTACATATTTATTAATATAAAATAATTAAAATATATACCAATTATTCAATAACAATATAATTTTCTTTTCTAAATTAATTGAAGTAAGAAAGATTTTTTTTTTTGAAAAATTAAAAAGAAAAACCCCCCACGTGCATGCCATATAGCATGGATTGTCCAATACCTAATCAAATTCTCTTTGGAAGAAAACATATAAACGTAAGGCACATCAATTTCATGTCTTATAGTGTGAAGGAATTCCACCATTGAAGATTCCAAAATCTGCATAGCTACACATTAATTCACAACTTTATTATATAAATTTAATTTAATTTTTTAAAATATTGTCTGTCCTCATTCTTCTATAAATACGTACCTTTCCCAAGCTTAGCTTAGTACGTACCAAAAATAAAACAAAAACAGATTTATATATAGAACAACATTTTGGTATCTACTTCTCCTAGCTAGTTCCTTTCATGGCTTCCTTAGCATTTTCCGCTGCAGGACGCCTCATTTCGCTGTCGAATATGGCGGTTTCTGATAATTGTGAAGTTAAAAGAGAAGGATTTTCTTCAAGAAATGTTATTTTTGCTGGAAAACGTGAGAGTAGAGACTCTATTATAACAAATGTTGCTACCCAAATGCCGGCAATCACTCTTTCGCCGCCGGAGAAAGAGATTGCAGCTGACCGGAACCATGTTGCGTGGACAAGTGTCCGGCAAGAGAGATGGGAGGGAGAGCTTGTTGTGCATGGAGAAATTCCATTATGGCTGGTATGTGCACTTTTCCATTTTGTTTTTTTTTTCTGTAAATACCATGTATATTCAATGTTATTTTCCCTTGTCGTCAAAAAAAAAAAAGAAAAGAGATCATTTCTCTGAACAAATGATTTTAAATTGAATGAATACACCTGAAAATTGTTGTTGAATATTACTATATATTCATTTGTTGAGCTTTCACGCATGCTTTATTTTAAATATCGGTATAAAATTTTGAAAGAAAACATCAAGTGCGACAATTTTGAAAACACTTGAAACCATGAAGTGTCATGATTGATTCTATATGTTTAATGTACAAACGAATTTTTGTTGCAGATTATTCATGTTTAAAACGAAATCCCAATAGTTTAATGATTTTTATAATATGTTAGGTAGTTCCAATAACAAGACGGATATGCATAGGATTCAGATTTTAATCTCTATGATATCTTATGCTTCACCAAGCATCAATAACCAAAATTCCCTGCAAAGATGAATCCAAACTTAAACAAAAACATTAATTTTATACTTAATTTGCAATCTTGTAAAATTTTTGAATTGATTAGTTTCTAAAAAATTAATGTAGAATTGTTAATTAATCTTTAACTCAATTGATTACATGCAGAAAGGGACGTACCTCAGAAATGGACCTGGCCTATGGCACATAGAAGACTACAACTTCCGCCATCTCTTTGACGGCTACGCTACATTAGTGAAACTCCACTTTGAAAACGGCCGATTAATTGCCGGTCACCGGCAAATCGAATCGGAGGCTTATAAGGCAGCAAAAAAGAACAAGAAACTGTGTTTTCGAGAATTTTCAGAAGTACCAAGAACAGACAACTTCTTATCTTATATTGGTGACCTTGCTAATCTCTTCTCTGGTGCATCCTTGACCGATAATGCAAACACTGGAGTCATCAAGCTTGGAGATGGACGTGTTGTTTGCTTGACGGAAACACAAAAAGGGTCTATTATAGTTAATCCAGAGACCTTGGATACGATAGGGAAATTTGAGTACAGTGATTCACTAGGTGGCTTGATACACTCGGCGCATCCTATAGTGACAGGCAGTGAGTTCTTGACTTTGTTGCCTGATTTGTTGAAACCAGGGTACTTGGTGGTGAGGATGGAGCCCGGCAGCAATGAAAGGAAGGTGATCGGACGGGTGGATTGCCGCGGTGGTCCGGCACCTGGGTGGGTGCACTCGTTTCCGGTGACTGACCATTATGTTGTAGTGCCTGAAATGCCTTTGAGATATTGTGCACAGAATCTGTTAAGAGCTGAGCCCACACCACTTTACAAGTTTGAGTGGCATCCTGAGTCTAAAGGGTTTATGCATGTTATGTGTAAAGTTAGTGGCAAGATTGTAAGCTCCCTCTTTCTGTTTTTTCCTTTTTGATAATTTCTATAAATGTAATTTTATTTTTATCATTGATGGGTTTCGATTGATTTTTTTGTGAAATTGTTGTAGGTGGCAAGCGTAGAGGTTCCTCTATTCGTGACATTCCACTTCATAAATGCATATGAAGAAAGAGATGAAGATGGGAGAGTGACTGCAATAATAGCTGATTGCTGTGAACATAACGCAGACGCTACGATATTAGACAAGCTCAGACTGCAAAATCTTCGTTCTTCCATGGGTGTAGATGTGCTACCAGATGCTAGGTAATTTAATTTCTTTAATTATAGATTAGCAATTAATTAAGCATCTTGAGGGCCTTATTTAGTGGTTTGTATGTGGAAAAAAAAAGAGTTGGAAGGTTCATAATTCCACTGAATGGGAGTCCATACGGGAAGTTGGAAGCAGCATTGGACCCAGATGAACATGGAAGAGGCATGGACATGTGCAGCATTAATCCTGCATTTTTAGGCAAAAAATATAGATACGCTTATGCTTGTGGAGCCCAACGTCCCTGCAATTTCCCTAACACCATCACTAAGGTAATTCACTTCAATAATCTTTAGTACAATTGCTGGACATGTTTGCCGCATCATCACCCTAGCCGAACTAAATTAATTAGATTTTATGAATTCTAAATATTGATGATTTAAATAAAAATTTATTAACATAAAAATAAAAATACAAGTTCAAACTTTAATTATTAAGATCATTTATATATAATCTTTAATTCCTTTTTTCAAAATTCGTATTACCATACATGAAGCATCTTCTAGTACTAGTTTTCTTTTTCAGCAATTATTTTAATTTGTTTTGTAGATTGATTTGGTAAAGAAAACGGCAAAGAATTGGCATGAGGAAGGTGCTGTGCCATCTGAACCTCTCTTTGTGGCTAGGCCAGGTGCGACAGAAGAAGATGATGGTAAGCAAAATACACTATGTATATTTCTTTAAATGTTTCATTATATATTACACAAAAAAAATCACTAAAACTAAATTTCTGACATCATGAAACATGATTTAGGTGTGGCAATTTCCATGATTAGTCAGAAAAATGGAGAAGGGTACGCACTATTATTAGATGGGTCTACATTTGAAGAAGTTGCAAGAGCAAAGTTTCCTTATGGACTACCATATGGCCTACATGGATGCTGGGTTCCAAAGAAATGAACTTTAGTTGATACATTGGCTAAGATAAATACGTACCATGCAGTGCCAAAAATTTGCGAACAATTATATATTTAGGGCTTCCTTTTACTTTTAGTATCTTTTTTTACCTTGTACAAATTAAATCCATTTTGGTGTAACATATATATTAATTATCTTATATTTCTTTCTTGATCTCTTTCTTTTTCTGAAAGCTCAGATGCAAAATCTTAAAATTTTTAATGAAATTTCATAGGAAGTCATATGACTTTAATATTGATGGACTGCATAATAGAAGGAAAAATTTTATATTGATCCTGACATTTGATGAGTTGGAAAGCCAGACAAATAATATCAAGTCATTTAAGGTTTACCAATGTGCTATTAGGTTTTAGTTTTTATCACTTTAATTAAATGCTTAATTTTAATTGGTTTAGCCTTCCAACTCATAAAAAATCAGGATCACTATATAATGTCTTCAATGGAGACAACTCTCTCCTTTTAAATTGACGATAGAAATCAAATTTTACAACTCAGAATGCCCTTGAAAAAAAATTACCACTTAACTACTTCTTCGTTGACTTTAATACAATATTAGTTGCTAATACAACTGTAAATAGTTAATATCCACACATATATTACACTCAATAATCACATTGCAAGTCCCATCCCATCCAAGATACTGTAATTGGCCAAAAAATAAAAAACCCACTTGATGTTTTTAAGGAATACATATAATTTATACAAAAGCATTTCTAACATCGGCAAGGACCCTCGCTTCTATATTCTTATGCATATGGTCCTCTGATTTCAAATAAATATTTTTTTGGTGCCTTTGTTGGATTATTTTGGATGAATCTAATCTTGCTTCCTTTTTGTTTTTATCATTTTTTTGGTAACTTCTAAATCTTAGAAGATTTATTTATACCAGAATAAGAAGTATCAGCAACATCATGATAGAAACTTTGATTTGGTTTATATCCTTTATTCTATTTTCTTTCATGTAGAACCGACAGAAGCTTGCTACAATGACTATCCGAAAAAAAAAACCTGAGGGATTTGCCAGCACAATAAACAAATCCTCATTAAACTATTGAACGAATGCAAGTACCATCTGATAAATAATATCATATGGGTCACCGCCCCAAGATGTTTGATTATCTAGTCCAGTGTAGGATGGAGAAATTCGACCACGCATCCCTTTTACCATCTGAGAAAGGAAAAGGATATTGAGAGTATAAAAAAGGGAAATCCTTTTTTCCATGGCTAGAAATAGGTGACTGAGGATTTGATCACTTCTGGTCTGTGTAAACAGCATCAACATCATCAAGCTCGAGTAGTTTAGACGTAAGTTCTTTGTTCAGATCCATTGCCTCATCATCCACCTGAACCATATCGAAACACTAATTTGTTACTTCAAGGACAGGATGTACAAATGGTAACCATAAAATTTCAAAAAGAGGATATAATGTCATCCCTGCAAGCTAGTGGACATTCAATAAATTTACAACGGTCAAGAACAAATCATCTGTTTGTGCACAACTAATCCAATAAAGTCGTATGTGCGGTGGGTGTGTAAGAGATAGAAAAGAGGATTGGAAGTTGCAAAATGGAAGCAAAAAAATTCATGCAAAAAAAGAGTGATGATATAACCTTCATTTAAAAATCTTTTATATTCATCAAGCTAGATGAAGGAGGATTTTTTTTTTTTTGAAACTTGATGCAGGAGTTCATGTACTGTAGTATAACTTTAATGGATAGAAACATTCATGTAAAAAAAATCAAAAAGTCATAAATTAAGTCTTGCCAGGGATAATTTCAACTCATGGACATACCTCAATAGTTGTCATAGGAAGTAGCTCTGAACCATTATCTGTCTCAAAATTTATTCCTTCCTCACGAAGTTTTGATAATATCTCCGTGTAGTTCTCTGATGAACATACAACTTTATAATAGCTGAGAAAAAGAAAGACAAGAGATGGAAAAAATAAATCAATCAGAATCGGAATAATTAAATTTATAGAGTATAAATTGACAGAGAAAATATCACTTTAGTCTTATGTTTTAGTTAAACACACAGAGGATTGATCGACTAAAATTGTTGTGGCTTTGTTGCAGCAGATCTTATACTTAATATAAAGAAACATTGTGAAAATTCTACTACCAGAGGTCACATGCTTCCCTCAAATTATAGGGCCTTCTCTACAATGTTCTTTCTTCCCCAAGAACAGAAATTTAAAAATGCATGCCGAAGCCTGCTTTTTCCATTATCAGAAATTTGAAAATTCATGCATTCTATGCTGATGCATATTCTCAGTAAACTTAAGATTCATTGGATAAACATGCTTATGTGAACTGAAAAGAATTAAGATATACAGATGACTTTGCATTTTTCATCTTTAGATCTCTACATCCCTGCCAGACTAGATAGAGACCCTCATTTCAACTATTGCAAGGCAGGGAATATGGCACAAGCTAGAGAAAATCAAGTTGAAGCATAACAAATTAGGATGAAAAGATAAAAATCACAAGAAAAGGAATAGCATCGCCACCTTTCTGACCTATCATCATCAGCAGCATCTTCATAAATTGGAGGTTCAATTACATCCTCAGCACCAGCATCCAGAGCAATGGCAAGGAGCTGATCTTTGTCTGCATCTGTGACTTTTATGTTCACAACCCGTACACGTCTAAACTTGAACATAACAGATCCTGGATCTGCCATCTTTCCTCCATAATCCCTCACAACTTCTCTTACAGCTGCCACAGATCTGTTTATTTTATCTGTCAAGACCTCTACTACCATACTAACTCCACCAAACCCATATACCTGACAGTGAAGAGCAGCAATTTACTTGAAAAACCAGCAATGCACGGAAAAGAAAGAGTATTACTACCCGTTGTTCGCAGCGCCAGATGAAAATACAAGCGACGCTATACCAACCTCATAAATTTTCTCGATATAAGCTTCTTGCCCCTTCTCAGAGGCCCTCTTAATATTACGCTCCAGAATGTCTTTAGGTACGTCAAGTTCCTTGGCTTTCTCAAGTAGAGCAGCAAGAACTGTATTTGATATTGGACTCGGACCGCCCTTCTTTACACTGAATCACTCAATAGAACTATAACTCATCAATCAAGAAATGGAAGAAGAAAAACTTACATTTGGATTATGTTGCACAGAACACAGATTGATGCCAGTGAACATATGTTTGGTTTTAAAAGTTAATACTTCTGGTGAACCCGGTTAGGCAGCAAAGAAAAAAAACACCGAGCTTAAGAATAGAAACTAACTTACGCGGATACAACTTCTTTCCCTATCCTTGAATACAATTTTGCCTTCTTAGCATCTTGAGCCCCCTGCACTCAAAAGGCACATTAAAAAATTACCAAAAAATAGATGATTTTCATCTTAAAAAAAAATCAAAATTCATTTGGGCTTTTCATCAAACAAGTGATGTACATCAGATAACCGCGGTGAGGCAGACCTTTCTACCGGCGATTTTGCAAGAACGCCTGCCCATACAGACAGGAGGGAAAGTCCATATCCGTCTCACACTCAGTTGAAAATAACTGCGTTGTTCATGGTATAACATTGAAGACCCAGAATCACTGCCGCTAAATGATGACGACAATAATAGAGTTCGACCAAGAAAATCATTTCCTGAACATTTCAATTGATGGAGGCAATAAAAAGATATAAATGGAGAAATGTATATAAAAGAATAACCAAATAAGAGATATTCATATTCAATGGAAGATGAAGATAATGAACACACTTAAGAGAGTAGAAGTAGATACAGCAGATGGACATTTCAAGCATAATCCATTTGAAAATCTCTGAAGAATTGTTCCCACTGCTCTCATTGCAGGTCACCAGATAATATATCCAGCTTTTACTTTAGCAATTGGAACTGGGTCTGGAATAGGATGCACATCAAAATTCAAACCTTAAGTTTTCTGTGATGTTGCACTTGCAATGCGATGTGCGCGTAGAGCTCAAACTTTGTTTGTTTTCTGGACGATCTGATGCTAGCTCAGCCTATAGTCTGTAGTGTGCTTGACTGCTTGCTTAATTGCGTGCCTGTACATCAGAGTCTGGATTGTGGACTGGACCAACCCACACCGTGGCCCATACGTTTTTTCTAAGAATTGGCTCGACAGCAAACCTGAGAAAGTTCTCCGCAAATAATAAATGGCATGTACATTACATTCCAAGGAACAATAGGGTTTCAGGAGATGAATTTTTTGGCATCCAAATTGTTCAGATTTCATTTTGACGCCTGCACTAGGCTTCTTATAATAGAAACATCTCTTAACACTGAATGGTACAATTAATGTCAAAAAGAGGGGATCTTTACTGTTTGAATGAGATCTCCCTCAAAAGATTTTACATTGATAATTTTAGATGAGAGCAGAGGAGGACAAGGTGAAACAAAAAAGGAAGGAGAAAGCAATTATTATCTCTATATACTTCTGACTGTAACAAGCTTGGAAGATCAACATGCCGACTTCTTCGCATATTAGAAAAATGACGAAGTGTACGACTGGTTTAAGTTATCATTCTAAAATGTTAAAAGTATGGAGTCTATGATTTCCCTGGAAAATTCACTTATCCAAACGTAGTTAATAACAGCACAGAAATGAACGAGAATAAGCAACAAAACAAGAGATGCTTGTTGAACTACATTTGCTCTCCAAAAATCACCGTAGCAGGAAGTCATCTTCACACATGTGGAGTTGTAGACAACATATTCTTCGCTTAGGTGTCTTGGAATTCATGCACAATTCTTGGAGTCCATAACCTGTTGAAGAATAACAGAATTGTAAGAGACATAAAACCAAAAGGAATAAAAGGAAACAATGTAAGACAAATTGAAAACAAATCTAACTATTTGGCTTTATTGCAACCAACGATACTGCATTTCAAATCTCAACTCGATGAACACACCCAGCAGATCTCTGAGTCCTTATTTTCCATCCCATCAAGTTCAGCTTCTAGTTTTCTAGATAAACTACCTCAAGGAAGTATAATTCATTGGCCTTTTTCAGACTCTCCAGATAGTCTAAATTGGTTTATGCCAATGCAACCTTACACTTCCTAGTCTACAAGAATACGAAACATTAACCCACTAACAGCTAATCATTCAAGGAAATAAGTATTTTGCGTCTTTAGCAGGTCTACTGATCAAGATCAGTCAGTTTTTCCAGGATGAATTGGCATGATCTTCACAAAAATAAGGTTTTGGTACATAATCAGAAATTCATGTCATTCAAAAATGAGTACTGCAATAACCGATAGCTAAATCAAAGTCTGATTTCACCAGCAGATCTATCTTCACAAAATAAATATGAAACTAACGCGTTAACAAACAACCAGTGAGGTACAGGATGCGGAGATTTCAGTAAATGCTAATTGCAGAATGCCAAATAAACACACTACTACATATTAAGATACCATGTCAGCAGCAGTGATGTAAGATAAGTCCTTCTAATAGTAACTTCATCTAGGAAAATAACAAGTTCAATGCATGAATAGACACTAAGACATATGAAGTGAAGTCCACCCAGAGGAAAGCCAAATAAAATGAGAGTCCTGCACCAAGTCAAGGAGCGACAGAAAAAAAAAAAGAATCGTTCATTAAGAACATGTATTCACAGTACCTTTGCTTGTCCATCATCTCTAATAACTTGATTCCGAAATTTCCGAATTATGCGGTCAAACAATTAACAAAGAGGCAAAGTGAAATGTGGAGTTTTCTCCGCAAATCTTCTGATGCTTAAGTTAGATAGAGTAGAGAGAGAAGTTAGAGAGATAATGAGAGAATAAGAGCTAAAAGAATATAATGAATAATATGAAGAGAGGTGAGGAGCATTTATAAGGAATCGAGATGCTCAAACCTGAGAGGAATATGATTCCTCTTCCTTATAGGATTTGTCTTTACTTGAGACAATTGCTCATGATCCGAAAGTCTTCTTGATGAAAGATTCTTCCAGATAAGGGACACCTTTTTCTATTTAGAATTAATCTTCCTTGTTCTGCAAATTACTTTAAATTAGGAATATAAGTAATAGGAATATGTCTGAGGGGTATCAAGAGTTCCCCCTGAAAATATAGTCGAATATTTATGTCTGAATACTCTGGATATTGAGGAAGCTGTGATTATTCCTCGGACTGATGAGTGCTGAAGAGTGTTTGATGCTGATGGGTGAGTTGAGGTGGCCAGCCTCAGTCACTGATATTGAAGATGCTCGGTACCAAGACTCAAAATTCTATCATTTCTGAGTAGGAGAGTGTGAAGATGCCAGCCAAACTTATAAATGCTCGGTGTTAACAAACGACTCTAGGAATTAACCCGTTACAGAAATGATCTTACGGGACTAGCCATCACTGGAGTTTTTAATGCTCGAGGCTTAGATGCTCAGTGCTATAGAAGTGAGGCCTGAGTGCCTGTGACCATGAGGTCAATCTCGGTATTATGAAACGAGGCCAGAGTGTCTGTGACCATGAGGTCAATCTCAGTGTTATGAAACGAGACCTGAGTGCCTGTGACGATGAGGTCAATCTCGGTGTTATGAAATGAGGCTCGAGTGCTTGTGAAAGTTTGAGCTTTTATTAAGAAAGCATGAATCGTTACGCTTATTGATATGCCTTTCATAATTTTGAGAACCGTCATGTCTACTCGTGCACCAGAAGACGTGGCGTGTTTAGCGGCCTATTGCAGCTAGATAGTCACGTCTATTGAAAGGACAACGCTTGGATAGTTATGCTAATGATGGCCTTTAATGTCAAATTGTTATAACTTTTATACCCCTGTAATGATGAAGCATGGACGCTTTAACGCTAAGGGTATGTGAGGTCCATCTAGAATCTTTTTCGGATTATAAATTGAAGGTTGGATAGTTTTTTGCAGATTTCACTTTTGCTTTCATTCTTCTTTCCTGCACTATTCTCGTTCTTCTGCTACTTCTGCTTTGAAGTTCTTCTCCCCAGTAAGGCCTTTCATTCTTAGCTTACTGTGAAGATCAAACTCTTGCCTTCCAAGTGAACAAGAGCTTCCTCTATTTGCTTTTTTTGTTTTCTTTTATTCTTCTGATTTAAAGGTGTCCATGGCTCCTCGTGAGTAAGTAAAATCGGATTTGTTTGAGTCTAGGGTAGATAATGGCATGTTAGAATGGTATAGGCATCGATTTGGGATTTCCCAAGAGTATATACTACACACCACTGATAAGAAGGTGCATGAGCCTTACCCAAATGCTGTAAAAATGGCAGTTTACTAAGACCAATTAGAGGTTGGACTGTGGTCCCCCATAGACCCCTTCGTGAGGCTTTTCTTAAATAGATATAATATAGCTCCTGAGTAACTTCACCCTAACAGTTATAGGATTTTAACTGGGTATATAGAGCTTATGCATAGGGAAGGTAGAGACCCAGATTTTGACATGTTCCGATTTATTTATAGTTTAAATAAGAAAAATGGAGAGTTTACATTTTCTCTATCGGCTGTTCCCCATCTGAGTCTGCTTGTGAGACTTCAGGACATACTAAAGTCTTGGAGACATAAATATTTTGTCATAGAACACCCAACAGAGTTCTTTAGTATCCGACACTTATGGGTCGATGCATGCCAAAATGTAAAATGCCTGAGAAAGTTCCTTGATGAAGACTCGGGCTTGATAAAAAGGCTTCATACTCGGAGTGTATTTGAGGGAACATCTACCAAAAACTGTTCTCGATGATACCTTCGAAGAGTATATAATGGGAATAGAGATAATGATGGTAAGTATTGTTCTTCTTGAAGGTATATTCTAACTCTTCTTATTTTTTATTTGCAGATGGCTGACTATTATACATTTGCGGGCAGAATACTACTTTCAAATTCTGATCAGGAACAAACTTAAGATTAAGGGCGGGAGCCAGAGATTACGGACCTTATCCTAGAGTAAAAGGAGCCTTCTGAGACTTGGGTTGAGTAACATATTGAGGTTGCAAGAGCTCTTCCAATCAAGCCTACACGAAAGAGGGCGTCTAGGTCTTCAAAGAAGTGTTCTCGAGACAAGGGGATTGCCGAGGATGAATTGGAGTTGGCAAAAAATGTTTTTGTTAAGCGTCTAAGAATTTCGGGCTACCCGGATACTAAAAAGTGGATTCTAGACAAAATAAGTCCTCTGAGTGTCCTTAATCCCCAAGTCAGAGACTAATACACCAAGTCCTTGCATTTTTCGGAGGACGTACAGAGGTGGAGGGACATTGAAAGAGGCAAGCTCTTTAATTCATTGATCATATATGCCTTAGAGGTAATTTGGAACTTTGGCTTTTGAAGTTCCTCATCAATATTCTGAATGATGACCTTTTCCTTATTTGTTCATAGATGGCTCAAGGCTTGCTGCTAGCCAAAAACGAGCATTTCATCCTCCAAAGTGAGTACAACTTTAAGAAGGCCGAGGTGTTAGTATAGATGTGCCCTAGTGCCATTTCTTGTAATATAAATGATATTGTACTTTTATCCCTATGACAATTAAATATTCATTTAAATAAAGTGTTTGTTTATTTGAGTATTTACCCTTTAGCATTATGTTAAAAGAATTTATTATCAAGAGTTGATAATATGAGTGACAAATTCTTTTAATACATATGCTATAAAATGTTTGTAGTCGTAGGATTAATAAATGGGTAGTATTAATCTATAGACTATCACCTCTGTCTATTTTCTTTGATCAATATATGATATCGATAGTGGGAGCTAGTGAGTCTCATGCTACTTGATATAAGATATCAGAATAGACATGTGGATACTCATGTGATGGGTGGATTAAACTGTGATGTAAGATAAGTGATTGCATGAAAATTCACTTTTATCAACAATCATTATCTTGGACATAATAGTGCATATGGTCCTTTGACCTAAGGCGACACGGTTATCCACATATGGTTGGTTAGAGTTTGTTATCGCTCACATACTTGTACTAGCCATGTAAGGGTATATGGCATGTGGTGGCTTTAGTCGGTTATATGTAGGGATGAGTGATCGACCAAGATGGAATTCATTACCTAGAGTGAACTAGGATAAGATCCTATGCTATTAAGTAATTCTCGATGAATAAGTACCTAGCCAAGTCAAACTTGACTTACCTGAAAAGAGTTTCGGTGCTAAAAGGTGTTTTTGGTAGAAGTAATGTTTTATCAAGAATTAAACTGAAGATGAGGTCATATGATTGAGGCAATTAGAGTTTGACTGACCATGACTCTAGCTGATGTCTGGATCTTGAAATGAAGGGACATTGAGTGCATGGTAATTATGTTCTATGGTTCTTGTGAATCTATGGATAGCATTCATTTCCAATTGGGTAGTCGTGACATCTGTGCTAGGGGTCACTCATGACTTATGGAAACTAAATGTGATTAATTAGGATTTTCACATTTAGCTTGGAAAGAGTATCTAATAATATTAAGAGTTAATATTATTTATTTCCATTGCCATTTGGACTTGAACCTAGTAAGTCACATACATAAGAGTAGCACTGATAATGATAACTATTAATTTGATTATTAATTAAAGTGTTTAATTAATTAATTAAATTAATTGAATTGGATATTCGCTTGTGTGGGAATCTAGCTATCCCAAAATCTAATTCAAAAGTTAGGACTATTAAGTATTAATTTGGACTTAATTTAATATGTGATATTAAGTTTAAGGACCAAATTAATATTTGCCACCTTACTACTTTGGATATGGGCCATGAGATGGACCATGTATATGTAGCTTAATGGATGATGGATGGGCTTAAATAATTT
>CATIWM010007909.1:0-15978 GCA_949671775.1 Mallotus repandus | reverse complement strand
TACGTGAAAGAAAATCACGTATTTATAAAGACACCATCCTGTAACCCTAAATTGGTTACAGGATAAAAATTAAATAAATTCTTTTATTATTTATCTAAAAATAAATAAATAAATATTATCTACACATTTATCTAATAAAATAAAAATATTTATCAAAAACCTAATCAAAATCTAATAATAAATAATAAATGAATAAAATAAATAAATAAACAAATTTTTGAAAAAAAAAAAAAAAAAAAATCGGGTCGGTTCAAATTTCCGATCGGAAATACAGATTTCCGATCGGAAATACAGATTTCCGATCGGAAATCCATCCAAAAAAAAAAAAATCGGGTCGGTTCAAATTTCCGACCGGAAATACAGATTTCCTTTGGATGGATTTCCGATCGGAAATCCATCCAAAAAAAAAAAAAAATAAATAAATAAAGCTTAAAAAAACGGAAGATGGTCCTACAAAATTTTGATGAATGGTGAATGGATGAATGGGCCCATTCATCCCCTTTTTTTTTTTTTTTTTTTTTTTGAAATTGTTTTTTATTTATATAAATAATAATAATAATAATAATAATAATAACAATAATTAAAATAAAAATAATAGTTCCTAAAAATAATTTACAATTTAGTTCTAAACCAATAAATCAAATCCAATAAATCTAATCTCACAGTCTATTTTCATCATCGGGTCCTCTGTCGCATCCATGATCTAGTCATCCCGAAATTGGGTGCTTACAGGGTGCTCTAGGACTTTTGAGAGGGGTTGATTGAAGTTTGAGAACCTTATTGGTTTTTGGACAACATGCACTTCCATAACTTTGCTAGTGTTTCCTTGTTGTGTAGTTTGATAGTTTCTAGCACTAGTGTTTTTTATTGTCTTCTTTTTCTCATTATCAATCTCCTTAGCTTGCAATCCATCATCTAAATCAACAAAAGACTTATGATTCATCATCTGCAACCTTTCAACAAATTAGGAGACACATCATGAACAATCATCCTAACTTGATCCTTTTCAGCCAACTTGTTTTTCATCAATCCTACCTTATTCATGAACCTAGTGAGAAAATTAGAGAATTACTCATTTGGCTTTTATTTAGTCAATTCCAAATCCTTGATGGACACTTCCAGCTTGGTATTATAATCATATTATTTTAGGAAGGTAGTATATAACTCTCTCTAGTCAGTCTTAACAGACTTTTCTAGCCCATGATACCAATTTACAGCAATACCCTCCAAGGATAACACAAACAACTTTGTTACTACAACTAATGAAGATTTAACGGTGCTCATAGTTATTGTATATTGACTCAAATGAATCATTGGGTCTCCAAAACCATTAAATTTTTATAGTTGAGGCATTCTAAACTTCTCTAGAAACTTATCCCCTTCCATGCATAGCATGTCATCAAAATCAAAAGAGTAGCCTATGCTTTACCCTCTCATTAGCTCCTATATCTTGGACATCTTCTGATTTAGTGCTTGCATATGCTTGGACTCAAGGTCTTGAACTAACTCAAGTGATTCTTTTTTAGCCTTCTCTATTATGTAATTTTCAACATCTTCAAATTTCATGTCTACAGCAGGTATATTCCTAGCAGCATTCAAAGGTTGCCCCCCAATATTATCATTATTAGTAGGTGGATTTTCCCCAACAGGTGGAACAACAGCAGCAAGAGGTGGCATTAATCCAGCCAAAGCTTGTTTTAGTCCATCTTGCATCATTGCTCTCATGTCATCCATCAATGCTCCCTTGATGTCTTCCAAGGTCCAATTTCCTCTTTATTGTTTCATCTTTTCTGTTTATCGAGTCGGTGTTAGTGCTGGTGCAGTTGGTACTTCTAGGTAAAGCGAGTTAATAGGACTCTTCTCTAATCTGTTGAGGATCTCTTTTGTAATTGATTAAAGGTTTAATGTAGCTCTCTTCGGTCTACTACATTTTTATTTCCAAACACAGGATGACCCAGATGAATCTATGATGGCTGCAAAATAGGGTATTAATGTGATGCAAGATCTACGTATGATGCATGTATGCATGATGCACGTGCCATACAATAAGTAGCAAACAACAAGTCAAGTCAAGTATTCAAGTAATAACTAACGAGTCAAGTATACAAAATACATCCTTCCAACCTTATTCCTCCCATACACAATTCAATGGTAAGTCTCTTTTCCTAGGATTTTTGGTCTTAGCCTCAATATTAACATGGGATATCAAGAATCAATGTGCATGCCAAATCTCTCAAAGTAATAAAGCATAGAAACAACATTTCTAGGTATAAAAGTTTAGCCTGGTCTTTATTAGTCCAAATGGGCTTTTAAAGTATAAGCTTAGACTTTAATAGATAAGCAATAATAGATAGAAATACCTCATGGCAACAAACATAAGTAATTGGGGTAATTCCTAGGGGAAGTTACTATGCTATTACATGAGCTGAGTTCAGTGACAAGGTCAAGGTTCCCTTAGCAAGATGCATTCCTTTAAGACTTGAGTTATAGGCCAAGGTTAGAGAGGTCTGACATCCTTTACAAACTCGAGAGAAGACTACCTCCTTTTAGACTGGGATCATAGACTCTGGTCAGATGAGCCCGACAATCTCTCTTGAACCGAGTTAAGCCTAAAAGAGATGGTTAGCCAATTTACAATCCCAAGAAGCTAGTGGAATTAATGGACCATGAGCCAATGCCATCGGCTAGTAGGGACATGCAAAAATGAATGCAAGAATAATTAATAAAATAATTCTAAACAACACAAGTAGAATCAGTATCTTTTATCCCTAGTGGAGTTGCCACCATAGACAGCGAGGTTTAGTGCGCATCCAAGTATATTATAACTGCGACACTGTTTGAGCTCAGGGCTCTAAGGAACACACTACTATATCACAAAGATATCTCATTAAGATGAGAAGTTGCCACCCAAGGTAATAACGAGGACAATTCGATGGTGGTGATAACTTGATTCTCTAAACGAAAGTTAGCACTACAACTAGGAAATTCTGGATATGGAATACCGACTTCTTTTAATCTTGTGTTCATTTAGAATTACTTTATTAATTACTAAATTATTCTTTATTTACATGCAATTCATATTAAACCCTTATTTAAACAATAAACTCCAAGGCAAACTAGTCATGAAAAACATGTAAACAATGCATTCATTTAAGCTCATAATCCATTGGTTAGTCTAATCTACATTGATTTTAATTAAATGAGCTAAATCTACATATTTTAATTTATAAGTGAGCCTAAAAGCTAATGGGCCTAATTTCTATCCAATTTAAATTTAATGAGTCTAAGTCTATTTATTTTAATTCTAAAAATGGACCTAAGTCTACAAATTATGAAAAAGGTTTTATTTAATGGGCTATGTCTAAGTTAATTAAATTAAATCTAAACAAGCTTATGTCTAAATTGACTAGATGAGCCTAAATTATTTCTAACCTAAAATCTAATTAATTATGGGCCCAAAGATGCATTTTAATTAAAATTGACCTTAAAACCTAATTAAAATATTAAACTTATTTAAAAAGTTGTCTAATTAATTAACCTATAACCCTAAAATTATGAGCTTGAAGAAAACAAATAAATCAAATAAACATAATCGTAAAAATCAATAAATCAAATTAAAAATAACCCAAACATAAGCTTAAAAAAATAATTAAAACATTATAAATCATGAAAATAATAAATAAAACATAAAAATAATAAGCAAAAATGTAAAACACAAAACTATATAAATCATGCATTCAATGATATCTAATCCTAACCATGTTACATGCAACCTAAAATTTACTAAAAATCAACATTCATCTTAATTAAAATTTTACCAAATAAACCTCATTTACTAACCAATTTTAAAACAAACAATAAGCTAAAGATTTCATTATGATCCCATTAATGGGGTTATTACAATCAATATTAAAAATTAAGCAAAATAACCAAAAATAAAGAAACAAACAATAAATAAAAAAAATAAACCAAGTAATAAAATAACAAACAAACTAGGTTGCATCCATGGATTTTATGGATCTTCGTAGGTTTTGGTTTTGATCTCCACAACTACTCCATAATTTTGAATTTCCCACAAAATCAAATAATAAAACAAGAAAAGAAAGTAATTAGGATGGATAAAAAGAATAAAATAAAATAAAATAAAATAGATTCAAAATAAAAACAAAATTAAAAAAAGAATAGAATAAAATAAAACGAGAAAAAGGGATGAAGATGATGTGATGCTATTTGATTTCTCCTCAGAGTTTTGTTGATTCACAGTTTGGTAATTGAAATTAATTCTGCAGATTGATCTTCCTTCTTAAATGTTGCTTGCTTGTTTTTGAAAACAAAAAAAATAATCTCTCTTTAAAAGCCTGTGCTTTTCCAAGAGAAAAAGCACGTCCAAAATAATGAAAGTTTTGATTTTACTCTTTGCCTTGTTCTGTATGATTTTTCCAAAAGACCTCCCCTTTCTGTGTAAAAGTGTACACTTATATAGAGGACGTAAACATAGAAAAATTAGGTTACGTGAGTTATTCCTCATGTGATTATAAAATCGCAGGTGACAAAATCCTTTTTAAATTCAATAAAATAGCAATAATATGTGATTATCACTAAACAAAGTCATTATCTAACACTTATTTTATTTTTTGGACCAATCAAAATTAAGAAAAATTAATTTTGAAAAATTAAAAACACTTAAAACAATGTCAAAAACTAATCAGAAGTGTGCAATTCTGATCGAAATTGTGCATTTCTGATCGAAAATGTGGAATTCTGATTGGAATTACATATTTCCAATTTCCAATTTCCAATCAGAAATATATAATTTCGATTGGAATTATACTATTCCAATCTTGGAATTCTACATTTCGGCCCCTACTTTAATTTTTCTCTATTTTTGAAATTGACCTTCATTAGAAAAGAAAATTTTTTTAGGTCTTGAAAATCTTAGCAATCAAGTCCTTGAGATTCAATAATCAAAATCAGAGTACTAATTTTGATTAAATTTTCATCATTGGATCCTCCTTGCATCCATATTCAATTTATCCCGGAATTGGGTACTTACAGCACCACTGAACAAAAAGTTAGAAATATTGTTGATATTGGACTTGCCCTATTAGGACATTGTGGTGCTCCTTTTAAACATTGGGAATAGGCCTTCAAAATAACAATTTTTCTAATTAATCGTATACCTACCAGTTCCTTGTCAAACAAAATTCCATATACTGTGTTATTCCACAAGGACCCAGATTATTCATTCCTTAGGATTTTTGGATGTGTTGTCTACCCTCTTCATTGTCCCTACAATAAACACAAATTTTTCTTTTGGTCCAATCAATGTCTTTTTGGGTTATTCGCCACATCATCTTAGGTATAGATGTCTTGATAAGGAAATTAGGAAAATTTATCTGGCCTATAATGTTGAATTTGATGAAAAATTATTTCCCTTTCATAACATTACATGTCATAAAGGTAATTTGGATGTTATGCTTGTTACAGTGCCTCTAATAAATTGGCTACAAATCACGCAACATTTTTCTTGCTCTTTGCCTCCAATAGGTATTGTTTCCTCCTTTACTCCTATCTCTTCCTCATCCATCTTCACCACTCACTCCTTCTAACCAAATAACTACTACCTCATCCGTTCCCTCTCCTGATCAATCTGCTACCTCTCCTACCCTTACCACTTATCCTCAAATACAAGTTTGCAATCCTGACAACATTCAATTATTTATTGATTTGTGTCCCTCTAATTCAGACTTACCTACCAAAACACCTTCCTCTCTTGTGCCATCTCTACCCAAATGAACTCATCCCATGAAACTTTGGCCTTCTATCCTTTATCACAAACCCATAGCTCACTACACTAAACTAACCTCCATCTCTGATTCTACTATTATTGAACCACATCTTTTGCCAAAGCCAATCTTCAACCTGCTTGGCGCAAAGCCATAGATGCGGAAATGCATGCTCTCTATAAAAACCATACTCAGGATCTTGTATCTCTTCCTTTAAATGCCAATATGGTTGGAAATAGGTGGATATATAAAGTTAAAAAGAAATATGAGGGTACCATAGATTGATTGAAGGCACGTTTAGTTGCCCGTGGTTACACTCAGGAGTATGGTTTAGATTACACTAAGACTTTTAGTCTAGTAGTTAAACCATAAACTATTCGTATAGTCCTCTCTCTTGCTATTTCCAATGGATGGTTGCTTTGTCAATTGGATGTCAATAATGCATTCTTAAATGGTGATTTGTAAGAAACGGTATTTATGGTTCAATCTCAGGGATTTGTTGATAAGAAATACTTGAATTATGTTTGCAAGCTGAATAAGTCACATTATAGACTTAATCAAGCACCACGTGCTTCGTATCACAAACTCAACTCCTTCCTACACGTGCTTGGTATCACAAACTCAACTCCTTCCTACTTTTAATTGGCTTTAAGGGATCAAATGCCGATTCTTTATTATTTATATATCGGCATGAACATTTGACATATTTTCTTCTAGTGTACGTTGATAATGTTATTATCACAGGTAATAATAAAAGGCATCTTCAATAACTTATTGATCAATTCTACTCAACCTTCTCTCTTTGGGATTTAGGCACTTTACACTTAGAGTTCAAGTTCATTCATGTTCTAATGGTTTGACCCTCTCTCTTAGCGATCTTATATTCTCGACATTCTCAAAAATGCTGGCATGATAAACTCTAAAGCTTGTAGTACACCAATGATGGTCGAACTTTCTCTTTTAAAGCACCATGGTACACTATTAAATCCTAAAGATGCAACCAAGTACAAAATAATCTATGGCACCTTGCAATATGTGACTTTAACTCGACCTAACATTACTTTCTTGGTTAATAAGTTGTGCCAATTTATGCATTAACCAATCAAACATCATCTCAAAGCCGTTAAAAGGGTACTTTGCTATCTTCAAGGCACTTCGACATAAGGATTGTACATAAAAAAAACATTCTTCAATCAGCTTACACCATTTAATGATGCTGATTGGGCAAGCTGCCTAAATGATCGCCAGTTCACCGGTGGTTATCTCATCTTCCTTGGTCATAATCTTAGCGCTTGGAATACTAGGAAGCAACATGTAGTAGCTCAGTCGTCCACAGAGTCTGAGTTTAAGGCCATAACAGATGTATGTATTGAACTAAAATGGTTACGGTGCTTGTTATCTAAACTTGGTGTTACACCCTATTCTTCCCCACACATCTGGTGTGATAATATTGGTACAATTTTCTTATCTTCGAATCCTGTCTTCCAAGCTAGAACCAAACATGTTGAAGTCAACTTCCACTTCGTCAGAATCTTGTTTTCAACAATGAACTCACTATTTTGCCAATTTTTACAGCTGATTAGTTAGTTGATTTACTAACAAAGCCCCTTTCCACACAACCATTTCAAGCCTTTAAAAGCAAGCTTTGGTTACTTCCAATTGCATCATCAGCTTGAGGGGGCATGTCAAGTATATCTCTTTACTGTGTATTTGTATTTCATAAATTGATTAAGTTGTTGTATAGTATTTATCTATTTGTAACAACATTACACTTTATCCTTGTGTTTAACCTATTATTCACTTAATGAAAATCATCAATTCTCGGCCTCTTATGTATTGTTGACTACATTTATTGTTTGAGACTAACTTTATTTTATTTTTTTGTAGATTAATTTTTATAACTAATTAGGATTCATTTTTGTGTTGGATAGGATATTAGTGGAGAATTTAGAAATTATTTTTTGGTTTTTATAGTTATTATTTTAATTTATTTTATTTTTGCATATTTAAAAAGTTGTAATCATTTCTCCTCCCTGCTTTTTTTGCATGCGCATCTGTCTTTATTTTTATTTTTATTTTTATTGTTTGCGAAAGGGGTTGTAATTCATTTCTCCTCTCTCTTTTCTTTGCATGTGCATTTATCTTTATTTTATTTTGAGAGTGGATGATGTTGCAAGTGTTATAAATCACATTAAGATGCATGAAAAATGGAATAATTGCAAACTATGACATAATTGTAAAATTTAAAAATTGTTTGGAGGCAATTTTAATTTGCGTGTAAATATAATTAAAATTAATAAAATATAAAACACAAATGGAGGCCAACCGCTAGGTTGGGTGGGCATTCCAAAAGCCTATACCTAATTTTTGAACCCAATATCTAAGGACGGCTAATGGGGCCCTCTCTGGGATCTAGTTGCTACTTGTTATACCATGGAGCCCTGTCCATATTGCAATATGGACCAGGGGTCCACACACATGTGAAGAAAAAAAAGCACTGGTCTCACTTTTTTGAATTCTTGTTTCCTCTCCTCCGTCTCTTCCATGCTACCCTTTATTCTATCACAACCAGAGAACACTTGGGGTGTAACATTGGGTACATAACCTGCCAACCTAAATCTTTGAATCATGTCATCCAATATCAAGTAAATTTCTTAGGTTCATGGGTGTAATTTCTCATAAATTGAACTAGTGAATTTGGTCATTAACATGGTGAGAACACATTCCATGTACCTTTTGATACATTTGCTCTTAAGGACTTGTCGAAGGGAATTAGCCTTGTCCTGCTTTCCTGATAAAGCATACATGTGCAAAAGCAATATATGATAATTGGTGTTGTTCGAATCGATTTGAACCATTTTCTGCAAAATATGCTCATCAAGCTAAAGCTTTCCATGCACATAGCAAGAACCCAAAGGGATCCTAGAACAATCTCATTTAGAGGCATAGGCATCTTTCTCCTTAAAATCTTTTGTTTCTTTAGCAATTTTTTTATGTGATAACATGCGCCCAAATGACTATTCACATTATAGTTTTCCTTTTTTTTTTCTCACAACACTTTATATGTACAATAATTAAATCTTTTATTTGTCTATGGTCCATAGCTAAATAAATTGGACAATTTAAAGGTGATCATACTAGAAATAAATTTTATTTTATTTGACCATTCTTATTCGACAAGGCACAAATAAATGAGTTTAATGGGGCTACTTTTTTGTTCAAGCATAAATCAGAGTGGGAGCACTGCATGCATTGCTCAATTAAGACTTGCATTTATAGTTCTAAATAAACCTATTATCATTTGTAATTACATGCACAAGAGGGTCTATATTTTAAAAGTAAGGGAAAAGTTAGCAGTGCTACAAGGATTGAAGTTTTAAGATGAAGATCATTGTTAATCTTTTTTTTTTTTTTTTGTCAATGAGATCATTGTTAATCATGTCAAGGGAATGGACTTGAAGTGTATAGTTAATTAATTTGTATATTGTGTTTAATGAACTTATAGTTTTTTTTTTTATTGATGAACCTAATGAGAGTATTAAAAGTGATGAATTTGTAGTTGATAACTAATGAACCTTCATGATTTAATAAATGAATTTATATTATTTTACCAACTAACCTATTAATTTTTATAATATTAATATTAATTTTTACTTAATATTAATATATTAAAATATTAATATTAATTAATAATGTTATTAAGTAATAAATCTTATTATTAAATTGATTAACATGTAGGCAAATATTAATGAATTTGTAGATAATTACTAATGAACTTGTAGGCCAATACTAATGAATTTGTAGGCAAATACTAATAAACCTATAAAAAATTGCAAATAAAAAACTTGGGTTCTTGCTTCGTCAGCTTTCTTGTCTAGCTATAAATGTTGCCAATCATACCAAGTGAACCAAAAAAAAATGTATAGAACAAGAGCCAACTTATTAATTGAAACAACACACCTAAATATGCTTTATCGACATTATTTGCCTTAACTACCATAATCCCACTATAAATAAAGACTTTTAAAGAAGCTTTTGGAGCTTACTGAAAATGCATATGAAGTACAATAATTCAAAAAATAAAACAAAAAAATGGCAGTGATTTTCAACTTTTTGTTTGAAGATCAACTCAGTACAGACCAATATTTCGCAAATGGTTCTCCAATAGATACTTCCAAGAAAAACATATAGTTAACTTGTGGTAGTGGTAGATATTTATGCATTTATGTTCTACTAATCTTTAGTAGAGTAGTGGCACACCACGACTTGTTTATCCTGCCAATGTGTCACTAAAGCTATGGTTTTTGCTTCTCTTCCCATAAACAACCACGACTCTCCTTCTTCTTCTCCTTCAACTCCACTCTCTAATACCAATGATACTCCTTCAAAGCCATTAATTCCCATCATAAAAACAAAACTTGGAGACCTAAAGAAACAACATTGTCATCAAAGTAAGCTCCAACAGCAACTCAATTTTATCCGCATTGAATGTCTTATTAGCACAGGTTAGTTACTGAGATTCTGAACCCAAGTACAATTTATGTCCTTCTTAACCTCTCATCTCCTCTATTGTACCCTTCTTGCTTCATTTTCTTGATTCATGTATTGGGTCTCAATTTTTTCTTAATAGTTCTTTAATCTTTATGTTGCTTTGCATTTTCTAATGTTTATATTATACACACATAAAAAAAGTCTCATATGTGATTTAGACCCCTGGTCCATAATGCTAAATGGACTGGGGTCCATGATATAATTTACCTTTAGTTGCTATAAAGTGTGTCCTGGCTTTTATCCGGGTGGTGACTTAATCTCGAGTTTGGACTTTAAGCCTTGATTGTATCTCCCAAGTATGTATTGAACCCGCACAGTGTCGTGATCGCTAAACACTTGGGCGCACGCTGAATCCCACAGCCTACAGTGGCCGCTACAAGAAAAGTGGGCTTTAACGACAAATATTTTGTAATGAACACTTAAGTAGGTCGCAATAAGAGTGCTTATAACAACTGTTTTCTTAGATGGTCATTGAAGTTTAAAAAAAATCCACTTTTGCGACCATATTTTCTCCCTTTGTTAGATATTAAATTAAATCTTGTCGCTATAGAGAATAAATTGGCAGGTTAAAATATTGGGATAATGACTCTTTTAGTCCTAAAAATATAGTGGTTTTAACAAATTAGTCCTAAAAGAAATTTTCTTGACAATCAAGTCCTTAAAATTTTTAAAATTCTCACTGTTAGTCGTCGTCTATTAACTTGGATGGAAATTACTTACATGGACACATTGATCCCACTTAACTTCATGATTCACCTGCCACATCAACACACCCACTGCAACATCAACACATCAGCTGCCACATCAAAGCTACATCATCATCTTCTTCTTCTTCTTTAACTCAATTTTGTCCACTCTCACTGTCCTCACCGCACTTGGCTTGGCTCTTTTTTTTTACTTTCTTCTTCTCCACCTTCAGCTTCTCTATTCCTCCTCTTATACCCATCATCCGCCTTGACCTCCACCTCTCCGATACAGATATTAGCAATGCTACCATCACCTCTTTTTTAGGTTCCATCTTATCTTGGCTTGTAATGGGTCCTGAATGTGATTTTGTTGGCCCACATATCACCTTTGGTACTTTTTCTTTAATTATGCTCCACTCATCATGTCTACATATTTTATCACTTCATCTTTTTCTTTTATTCTCATTCATTTTCTAGTTGGTTTTTGTTTAGCCAACTTTGTAGCTAACCAGTTCTAGATGTCCTCCATGTTCTCTGGCTGTGTTGTTAGTCTCGATAATGGGGTAGTTGCTTGTTGTGAAAATATAGGTTTCAGAGTATCACAGTTGGTCATGCTACAGATATGCACTTTAATGATGAGTCGTTGGCAAATATCTTCATTTATAGCTTGGCGTTTATCATTTCTTGTTCCTGGAATCTTTCAAGCTATCCAAAATTTTAGCAATCATGAGACTGTTTGAGCCTAGGGCTCTAAGGAACACACTACTATAACACAAAGACATAGTGTGGAGATGAGGAGTCGCCACCCAGGGTAATAACTAGGACAAATCGAAGGTGGTAGTAACTCAATTTTCTAAAAAAGAGTTAGCACCACAACCAGGAAATTCTGGGAATGGAATACCAACTTCTTTTAGTCTCGTATTCTTTAAAATTAGTTTATGAATTACTATCTTATTCCCTAATTACATGCAATTTCATTAAACTCTAATTGAACATCCATCTAACCCTAAGGCAACCAATCCATGAAAAAGCACATAAAAAATCCATTCAAGGCGCAATGTCCCTAAATCTAAACTACATTGATTTTAATTTTAAGTTAGCTAATTCTACATTTTTATTTACAAAGTGAAAATGGAAATAAGAGTGATCCTACATTTTAATTAATTGATGAGCTTAAGTCTATCAAATTTTAATTCTAAAAAGTGGGCCTTAGTCTACCAAATTTTAAAAGAAAAATAGATTTAATTTAATGGGCCTAATTCTACTATTTTAATTTAAATGAAATAATCTTAAATCTATTTATTTTAGAAATGCTAAATTAATGGGCTAAGGTAATTCTAAATTTATTTTATTAAATAAAATGGGCTTAAGTCTAATTTAACCTAAATGGGCATAAATTAATTTTAAAGTTAATTAAAACCTAAAACCATTTTAAAGCCTACTAATTAATGAATTAAATTAAGTGTAGGCTTGGAGCCCAAAACGAATAAAAAACATAAAAAAAGTCCAAAATAATAAATAAAAAAAACAAATAACAATCAAATACACATAGTATGATTTCTAACCTAATTTTAATTAATTATGGGCCTAAAGATCAAATTAATTAACAAACAAATGAAATAATTAATAAGCACACTTAATTATATTCACTTAAATCTAATTCAATTTTAATAAAAGCTCCAATCATCTCTATAACCATTGATTTTAATTACTTACCCAAATGAAACCCTAATTTACTAACCAATTAATTAAAATAAAAACACATGCCACACTCATGATTGCACTATTCCCACTATTGGGGCTATTTTAATGATCTGCTAAAAATAAAAATAAAAATTAATTACAATCCAAAAAATAAAATAAACACAAAAACAACACAAAATAAAATAAAAAAATAGAAAAAGACTATGTAAAATTCCACAGGGATTTAATCCAATGCATTCCATGGATCTTCATGGGTTTTCTCGATTCAATCATGTGTTCATCCCCACAAAAGCATGAAACAAAATAAAAAAAGAGGTTAGAATGAATTAAAAATAAAAAAATAAAGAAAATTAAATAAATTAATAAAATTTAATTAAAAGAAAAGAGAAAGAAGATGTATAAGAATGATACAGTATTGATTCCTCTCAGAAGGATTGTCACCATTAATGAAAGCATGTGGCTTTTGTTATGTTTGTCTGTAATTTTTTATTTATTTGGATGTGATTATGGTTAGAAACTAAAGAAAAGTACGTAAAAATCAAAGAAAAAGAACTACGTTTTTTGGCTCACGGCTAAGAATAAGAAAAGGCAGAGAAAAATAATAAAACCCTCGGAGCCTCCCATTGTGAAAAGAATATGATGTATATATATAGATCTAGTCCTATAACCCTAAATTGGTTACAGGATAAAAATAATTTATTTTATTTTTTATCTAAAAAACAAACTAAAAACAAAAATTATTTTATTATTTATCTAAAAAAAAGAAACGTATTTATCAAAAACAACCAATTCAAAAGTAGGATTAATAAATAAAATTTGAAAAAAAAAATTGTTGGACCTATTTCTCCGATCGGAAGTGTGGATTTCCGACCAGAAATGTATATTTCCGATTAAAAATCTACATTTCCGATAAAAAATCTACATTTCCGATCGGAAAACTAAAAAAAAGGCCACAATGGCCATTTAAGGTCAATTTGGCTACTAATGGTCAATTACAATTTTTATTTCCTAATGGCCAAAAGTTGGCCATTGCCTTCCATTTTACTTTATAAATTGAATGGGCCATACGGCCCATTCCTCACTTTTTTTTTATTTTCTCTTTTTTTTATTTTTTAATTAATTATTGTTGAAAATTTATTTTTAAATATAAAAATAAATAATTAAAATAAATAAATAAATTTTAAAAAATAATTTCTAAAAATAATTTACAATTTAGTTTAAAACCAATAAATCAGATCTAATAAATTTAATTTTACGGTCAATTTTTATCATCGGTCCTCTATCGCATTCATGCTCTAGTCATTCCGAAATTGGGTGGTTACACCCCACCTCGACTCTTTCTCCATCTGTTTCTCCTCGCCCTTTTTTCCTTATCATATTCTTTGTCAAGCTTTCAATAGCAGCTATGAGTTTTTGGAGTGCGGCCATGATAGCGGCCGCCTCCGGGTTCGGTGTTTGACTAATGGTTGGGATAGGTGGTGGTATGTGTTGGTTTTGTGAGGTTTCGGCAGTGTTTGTGGTTGGTAAGGGATCAGGATTTAGTAGGGTTGAAAGATCGGTTTATGGTGTATCGAGGGGTCTAGGTCCAGGAAGGGTTGAGGTTGGTATTTCTTGGCTTGAGGTCTCTCAATTTTTCTCCATTGTTACCGTCATTGCTCCACGCTCACCTCACCAATGATACTTCCAGTCGGTTTTCAGGTATAAAATGCACCTGCAAAATAGAAGCCCGTGAAAGAGTTCGCCGGACGGGTCCTAGCGAGCTCACTTTGACGGCCAAGTCGGGAAGGAGAAGATAGGGAGAGCAACACAAGAACAAGGGTTTTTGTAGTTACCTTTATGTTTCTATGTATGGAGTATATATACTAGTTTACCAGTCCAAGTGTCACTTGGAGAGCGAACAAGGGTACTGTTCACGTGTCTTGCGCCTCCATTCTTAGGCCATGCACATTTGTGGTAGCTGGCATTGGATGAGCTGGCGAGGTATGGATGTACAGCAGAGGGCGCCACCCTTGTTCACACGGGAGCCTGCAGGTACTTGATGCTGGTAGCGTGATTGTTTTGGACGTTGCCCTGGAATCTTTGTGCAGGCGGGTAGGAGGCAATTTGGTTGTACTATCTTTCCTTTTGCCATACCAACGTGTCCGCCTCTAGTTGGTCCTCCATTTGTATTTGTTTCCTTTCATTATCAATGCCTAATAGTTTTTTCTCTTTCTCTGGTCCCGGTGTGCAGATGAAGAGGAATGAAGAAAAAGAACATGATTAAGAATTTGGGCCTCATGGTTTCTCTAGGCACACCGTTTCTGTTGGTCGTATCCCTTTTGGTATCAGTAACTTATTCTTATTAACTTCTCATGGAATTAGAATTGAAATTGAAATTAGTTTTCTGATGTTATTGTGATTGAACAATCATATGTGTGTTTATGTTTGATGAAAGAAGCCATGAAATTTTTTTGCTAAAACCATCAACATTTTTCTTCTGTGGTTTACTCTTTAATTTCTAAAGAAGCAATCTCGGCTCTATTTGTTGTCTGAAATCTCTAGCCACTCAGCTTGAGCTTTTAAAATACCTGAGAATTTATGTTACCTTCTCTGTGACAACCATTGGAAGTTTTGTTAGGAGTAGTGCTATCTGATTTTCCAATTTAATAGCTGGCTGATGCAAACTTAGTTTATTTTCACTAGTTTTCTTGGATGTATCAGTTTAAGATAGCTGTGAAGAATCTGAGATATTGATAATAGCAATGATATATACTTTGATTGCAACTCTGTATATATGTAAATTTTTTGTTAAATGTTATGCATATATCAATTTGGTTATGTAACAGAGGGTCCAGTGCCATGCTTGATGTAACTTTGGGATCTTTTGATTATTTAGTGTTGTGGATAGTAGTTTAAGAAACGTCTGTGGAATCTGAGATTTTTTAATAGCATTTTTATTCTATATTTGTACTTTCTTACAATGCAGGTGCTCTTGCAATGCATGACATATATATACACATTTTTGCCACAGAGTACAGGTTTCAAAATTGTAATTTACATATAATGATAAGATAAAATGGTCTTACAGCATAATTCTGATAACTATTTTTCCAATGTTAATTCTCTTATTTGTGATTCTTTTTTCCAAATTATGGGTCTTAGAAGTTGTAATTAGAAATTGCTTTCCCAATTATTGTTTTTGGTGTTATTTAATTTCAATACTCATTTTTTGCAGGCTGTTTTTGGCATATCTACATTGTCAAAGGCTGAGA
>CATIWM010007858.1:0-16313 GCA_949671775.1 Mallotus repandus | reverse complement strand
ACTAAAAGAAGTTGGTATTCCGTATCCAGAACTCCTGGTTGTGGTGCTAGCTTGTATTAGAGAATCGAGTTACCACCACTTTCAATTTGTCCCAGTTATTACCCTGGGTGGCAACTCCTCATCTCCACGCCATGTCTTTGTGACAATGGTTTGTGTGTTCCCTAGAGCCCTGAGCTCAAACAGTGTCGCGGTTGCAATAAACTTGGGCGCGCGTTAAACCCCACCGTCTACAGTGAGCTTTCTGGTGTGTGATGTGTGTTACTCATATAAATAGTTTGTTGCGAATATTGATTCGTGAATTTTAATTTGATATAAAGGGATATAATATTTATTAGTCATATGCATATAATGTATGCTTAACATCCTTAACAGGTGTCACGGATGTACTGAGTCAGATCATAGATGAGGTGTTGCGAGGTGAGGAGGACATAGGCATAAATGACAAGCAAGGAGGTGAAGCAAAGACAGCAGAACAATAGCATAATATTAAAGTAGTAGATGATGATGTTGAAGATCTAGATAATGTTGATGAAGATCCATATCTGTTAGTGGAATGTGAGTTATTGTCGAATGAAGATGATGATGAATTATAAATTGCTCGGCAACAACTAAGAAAAATAAATAAAAAGGGGATAAGAGAAGGTGTAGATGCACCTGAAAGTGGAAGTCAAACAAGAGTTAAAAGTGTTTTAGAAAAGCACCTGTAAAGTGATGATGTTGCAAATGCAGCTGCTGATAGAGTTAGAATAAATTTTGTTAACTGGGGCACTGAATCTTTAGATAGTGGTTTATACTCTGAAGAAGAGTTCACTTCAGATGGGGATTTGAGTTTAAATAACTCAGATGGGGAAAATGAAGCTGACCATGCTGTTAGGATTAAAAGCATATTTCCTGCTTATAATCCAAATTCTGAAAAAATTAGATTGTCATTAGGAATGACATTTAGAGGAACAAAGGAGTTTAAAGAGGTTATGACAAGGTACTCTATTCAAGAAAGGTGAGCAATCAAGTTTGTTAGAAACACAAATTATGAAACAAGAGTTAAATATGCAAAGAAAACTTGTCCTTGGGTGATTTTTGCCTCCTATGATAGTGTGTCTCATCATTGTCATATCAAAACTTTTTTTCAAGAGCACAATTTTCCAATGACAAGTAAAAATAAGAGGGAGACAACTAATTGGCTTGTTGCAAACTACTTGTACAAGTATAAGTGCATATATGCAATCTGATTAGTGGATTTAAAGGATTTAGTTAAAGAGGACTTGAAGGTTGATCTCATTTTAACTTTGTTGAGAAGGGCTAAGTTATAGACAATGGCCAAGCTTCAAGGAGACTTAGTGGAAGAGTATGGTAGGTTGTGGGATTATTTGGGTGAAATTGAGAGGTCTAACCTTGGTAGCACCACTGTAATGCAGGTATATAGACCTCTTCCACACCAATTGCCAATTTTTGATAGAATGTATATTAGTTTTGACTACCTTAAGAAAGGACTGTTAGGAGGTTGTAGAAAAATCCTTAGGCTTGATGGTTATTTTCTAAAAGGCACGGTGAAGGGAGAAGTTCTTGCTACTGTTGGGAGGGATGGGAACAATCAGATGTTTCCTATGGTTTGGGCTGTTGTAGGGTGTGAAAATAGATTGACTTGGAATTGGTTTGTGAAGTTATTGGCTAAATATTTGGACTTAAAGGATGGCAAAGGCTGGACTCTATTTACTGATCAGTAGAAGGTAACTTACTTTGACTGCTTCTAATTATAAGTTTATTATAATTTGATTATTTTGTTTAATTGCATTTCATTACTACAATTGCCAATTTATTACCTGAGGCGGAACATTGATGTTGTGTTAGGCATTTATATGCCAACTGGAGGAAGAAACACAAGAACAAAGACCTGAGGAAGCATTTTTAGGCTTGTGCAAAGTCATCTAATGTGCATGACTTCGAGCAAAATATGGAAGAAATGAAGAAGTTGGCTCCTCAAGGATTTGAAGACATGCTGAACACACATCCACGATATTGGTGTCGAGTGTATTTCAATATCGAAGTCAAATGCGACATTGTTAACAATAATCTCATTGAAGCATTTAATGGAAAAATTATGGAGCACAGAGATAAGCACATTTATACAATGCTTGAAGGTATAAGAAAGATGGTAATGACTAGACTGCGAGAGAATAGAGCCAAGGCTGAGAAGTGGATTTGTGATTTTGGGCCAAGAATAAGGAAGAAATTATATGATAATTGCATGGAGAGCATACATTGTAACACGCTTTGGAATGGAGATCATGGATTTGAAGTTGGCTATAAAGGAGACATGTATGTAGTTGACCTTAAGAATGGGACCTGCCCTTGTAGATGCTGAAATTTGATAGGTATACCATGTCCACATGCAATATGTACCATACACTACATCAAAAAAACCCAGAAGATTTTGTGCATGTTGTGTATAGGAAAGATGCATATTTAAGGACTTATGCTTACATGATGGAGGGTATGAACAACAAAAAGTTATGGGAAAAAAGATTGATAGATCCCCCTCAACCACCTTCAGACAGAAGGATGTTTGGTAGGCCTCCAAAGAATAGAAAGAAAGAAGAAGGAGAAGATAGAAGCAATGGTCATAAGTTGTCAAGCAAGGGTAGGAAAATGACTTGGCAATTATGTTACCAACAGGGGCTCAATAAGCAAACTTGCCCATAAGGAAAAAATACTGGAACCTTTACAGAAACCAACACATCAACAAAAATTGAACAAGTTGAAGTTTAACAACATTCTCAATCAAGATCAATTAAATTACAAGTAAGCAATTTATATTGTGTGTTCTTATCTTGTAACAGATTTGTCACTCATGCTAAATGTATGCTTTTGTGTAATTTTAATCAATTGGTGGCAAAGGCAAAGCAAATGTGACATCTGTTAATCTAGTTGATGCAACCAATATATTTGAGCAGGTGTTTAAACTTTTGTCCATCTGTGATTGAGTTAATAGTTGAGTTATGTGATATTTATGTTTTGATGCATAATTACAGCAAAATGAATTACAATTGTTTGCAAGGAATAAAGATTTTGAAATCCCTTATAAGAGGAAAAACACTCCCACTTATGCTGCTGTAACACAGCTAGGGGGCTTAAAGAAATGGAAGCATATAGCACCACCAATATTTTCAGCACAGCCTCTAGAGGGTTATGGGGTTTACACAGATTTATTGACATATTCTTCTATGTTGAATGTATGTTATAAATCTAATGATTATTTTTAATCAATTATTGTTGTGTACCTATGTTTAACATGTTGAATCCTTTCAATTTGTAGCCTCAGACCAAGAGTCAAACAACTCTTCAACAAATTGGGAAGTTAAGGTTAGGCAATAAGGTTGAACCAAGCTTCATGACTCAAATACAAATGGGGTTTAAGAAAGGTGATAAACATTATATTACCTCAAATCAGCTTCAGGTTATATGTATAATCTTGCTTTGTATTAAATTTACAATTTGTATAAAAGACTTATTAACCATTCTTCCTCTGTTTATATAGGCTCAAGTAAGTGGTAAAACATCAAAGTGAAAATCCAATGCTACTAAGGCACATGAAAAAGCAACTAATGATTGTTCCAAGACTCGAACTGCAAAGAAGACAAAGGAAAATTGATGTTTCTCAAGTCTCTTAAGTAGACATGATGTTTACTTTTGGATGTAACTTATAATGTTTAACTTGGTTGCATGCTACAATGTTAATGCAGACTCAACAACTTCAAGATTGACTGGCAGAACTTGAAGTTTGTAACTTTTTGCTTACTGAATGTATGTTATAAGGCAACTTTATTGGTTTACTATATCAGATATGTGCACATTATATGTAGGTTATATATGAACAATACTGAGTAGAATAGTTGTTGCTTGAACCAACTCAACATTAACATCAAACACCTTGCATTCTGCATTAGACATCAATTTCCATACATAACATCAAGTTGACCTTTCTACAAGATCAAAAAGAAAAGAGTTGTTGCTTGAACATTCTACAAATCAACAAAATAAAAATCAACAACTCAGGTCAACAAACCCACCAATAAAGAGTTCTAATCTAAGTTAGATTACCTGCAAGAGTCTATATACACTTACACAAACTCTACATCCCTAAAAATCTCTAATAGATTTTTTATTTAATAGCCACTAATGTGACAATAAACACAACCATCCACAAGATAATAACAGCCACCCACAAAAGTCTTTCTCTTTGTTTCCTCCTCTCTAGCTCTATTTCCAATCTCGCTCTACTCTTCAGAAGACCACATATGATTTTGCTCGACCTGTCACAGAGCTGGTCTTTAATCCATTCAAGGGTCCTACTACAGTTGGATTTCTCGCATGACCAAAAGCGCCCCTTAGATTAGATAGTGTCTAAGACATCCTAATCATGCGACGCTCACCACATGGGCATCTATTTTCCATTTTCTTCTTCTTCGTCTTCTCGATCTTGCTGTTCTTCGTCCTTGTCTCGATCTCCCTTTCTCTTTCTCTCTCTTTGATTTTCTTTTTCTTTTCTTTTTTGCTTAAGTTTAGTTTCATTTGATTTTATATACACACAACAAAGGGCATAATAGGTAACAAATTCCTCTTCTTACAAATAAGTCCATGTGGCATACATGTTGTCAACCATGCGGGCCCCACTTCAGCTCAGGCAGCTGGTAATCGGCCAGAAGCACTTAAATATGACACATTTAATGAGTTTAAACACTCAATTGTAAAAAAAAAATAATTCAACCTCCAAAATAGCAAAAATTAAAAAATTGGGACACCAAATTTATAATTTTTTTATATAATAATTAACTATACTCATAATAATAGTTAAGTAAAAAAATCATGACAATCCAATCCAAGTGAAAAGACGATAATATGGCTTGATCATGACATCTGTGGTGTTGCTCATGAACGTTTAGTTGGTCATTAGTTGTCTGTTGTTTGTTTCCATTTTCATTAAAAAAAAAAAAAAAGTGTAGTGTATAAGTTTTGAACATTTCAAATTTTCATCATCATTTCCTTTTAGCTAATTCTTTTCGAATACGCGTGAGGTTAATGTTGAATTGTAAATATATTAACAAGTCAAACGTACGTGTTGATATTTTCCCTTTTTTTATTTAAGAAATTGATATTTAGGAGTTTATAGCACTTCAATTAATCTAATTTGATTCGCACATTACTATAAACGAATAAAATACAATTAACTCAATATTTTTGCATAAAATAATTCAAATCCAAAATATTATTGAAGCAAGAATAACCTCTTATGAGTTGATTTGATTCTAATATTTATTGGTGATTTTTTTTCTTTTTATATTAAGCAATCATATTTATTTTAATCATTGTGAATTTTTGGTTGATTCATTAAATTTTTGGCCATGTAAATTAATACTATTGGTCAATTTCTTCTTTATTTGAATCGTTATAAGTTTTCTTTATAAAGCCCTTATCCTGTAACATGATTTTGTTCAAAGTTAATTGTTTCATTTTCATATCTGACATTTTGAAAAGCTTCCTGTCTTAATTAGGCCAAAACCTTTCATGGTTGGTCACAACTACAGTTCTGTTCCCTTCATTAACCCTTCACCTTCCACTATGCAAAGCTACAATTCAAGCCATGATGAGCAAGTGCAACAGCTACAGAAAGTTGCATATAGAACATTTTTAGTACTAATTCTGTGTCTTTCATGGAATCTAATGGACGTAGCAGCGCTATGGTTTCAAGGCGGGGTAGCAACACAGTCGTTGTTCCTTGCTGTTGCTTACTTGGTGCTTGGTGTTCCAGCAGCATATGCATCATGGCACCGTACCCTCAATCTTGCAATTCAAGAGAAGACGCCTTCCATGTTTAAATGGCTTCTGGTGTTCTGCTCGTTCCATTTAGTTTTTTGGATGTTTATTTTCATTAATCCTTTTCAGGGAAAATACCCAACTGGAGTCTTGAGCGTAGTTGATGTTTGTTGTGATCATAGCTTAATTTTGGTCTTATTTATCATTGGTTCTGGCTTGTTCGGCTATGAATTAGGGCTCAGCATCTGCCTTATGCTGTTGAGTGCATACATGTATTACCGCCATGGTGGGGTTAGCCTTATTCGAGATGATCTAACATCTGTGGAGCCATGATCGATCATTGAATCTTTCATTACAGATAAGGGATTTTTCCAATACTAGCATATTCTTCGCTACCTTGATTAAATCAGGGGCTGACAGATGCTACATGTTACTATTATGCAGAAGAAATTAAAAAAAAAATTGTGGATATGCTGTAAATTAATTTGCTGCTCTATGTAATTTAATTTCTGGGTTGTTGGTCAAGTATAAAATTCTTTAATAATGTGTCACAAATCTCCCATAGAATATATTACATTTGATGTATGCATCAATAAGAGAATTTCTTAAGATGGAAAGATCAAAATATACTATTAAGATTAGCATATATAATGATTTTAAAAAAAAAAATTGTTATGCAGAAAGTAAGAGTTCCAACTACCAAATATTTGGTATGCCATTGAGGAGGAACTGAGTTAAAAATGAGTTCAAGAGCAGTTTGGGTCCATTAATAGTTTTTTTTTTTTTCTTAAAAAATAATTGGTTAGGCCTCCACTTCATGTTTGTTCTTTCAACCCTCTGGCATTGAGGATGGCCAGGTTGAGCGAATGAAAATGGACGAAATTTGCTTTCTATGTGTCTAGAAGAGCAGGCGAGTCTCTCAATGGCTGCTAGTCAATCTTCACATTAGTTTCATTGCCATAATCGTCAAACTGTATTTAAGCTGGCTAAAACACTCAAACAACCGTATTGGTCAACAAAGCAAGCTAGCTATTTCATAGAAAATGTCAGAAATTATCAACTCCACAACAAAACCATATGTATTGTATATAAATTAAATATTAAGTTGGACAAAGAGCATTTCTCTTTTAACTTGTCATTATATGAGATATATACACCTAAGTATTATTAGGTATGCTCCAATTATAATAAGAATATACACATTAATCTTTTTTTATATTCATCAGAATAATTAAAAAAAAAAAACTTTATATCAATTTTATCCACTTATATATGAATCCAACTGCATTAATTATAATATAATAGATTATGAAAGGTGGTAAGAAAAGATAAAAAAAATTCTACAAATTACATTTTTCTTCCTATTTTCTCTATAATTTATATAATAGTTTAGAAGTATCCA
Organism: Mallotus repandus; assembly: GCA_949671775.1. Lineage (NCBI taxonomy): Eukaryota > Viridiplantae > Streptophyta > Magnoliopsida > Malpighiales > Euphorbiaceae > Mallotus > Mallotus repandus. The sequence goes on along the minus strand of CATIWM010007858.1, from coordinate 9,100 downwards.
TTTTAATTGCACAATTATAAAAATTGAGGAAATTTAAAATTTATTGTCATAATTTAAAGATATCCATATTTTATAACTAATCTATTTATTTATTTGTTTATTAAGAGAAATCGATTAAAAATATATTTTTTAATAAATAAAAATCAAATCAAATTAATTCATATATTAATCAGATTTAATTTTTTCAAGTAATATTATAAAAATATTTTTTCAATTAAGTTAATAAATTTAAAATTAACATCAATTAAATATGTAATATTATAGACTTCATTTACACATAAATACAATAATTAATTACTGTCATGACAACAATCAAGTAAAAAAATCATGATCCATGTCCATCAAAAACAAAAAACTATGGTTCATTGCAACCCAAATCCAAGAGAAAGCAGACAACAAAAGTGTAATGTAATAATAAAAACATGGTTTAGGTTTTGAACATTAGTTTGAAAAGGTTGCTAAAATTCAAAATCAAAATCATAATTTTTTCAAAGAAAAAGAATAATGAAATAAAACTATGGAATAATATTAATAGATTTGTCCCGCCGTTTCCTCCAAATCCAATTAATAAAACCAAAAGAAAAAAATTACAATAAGCTGACTTTAGACAATTCCCATTTCTCTCTGTAGACTTGTACACCAAATTTTTGAAAAAAAAAAAAAAAAGTTCTCTCTTTTATCTTTAATTTTTGTTTCTGCCTAAATTGTTTCTTCCTTTACAAGGTTTTTATCTTTGTATTTCTTGCTCTCTGTTTGTTGTTGTTGATTATCTATTTGGGTTGTGTGTGTACCTTTTTTCAAGTGGTTTTTGCTGTTATGGCTGGTCGTTATAAAGATCCTAACCCCTTTGATGAAGAAGAAGTTAATCCCTTTGCTGTGAGTTTCCCTATCCTTAGCTTCTTTTTGTTGCTGTTATTTCTGGGTTTTGCTCTCTTTGATGAATAGTTGAAGTTAAGTTGACTTGGTTGTTTTGGCTTTTGTGAGTTATGGGCTTTACAGCCGGTGCTAAATTACATGGGAATTTTGATAATTCTAGCGTCTCTTCTGGGATCTTTTGTGGTTTTTGTAGTTTTTTATGGCGATTTAATGGTTTTAGTTTGATTTTTTGGTTTATTCAATTTCACAAATCCTCTCTTTCTATGTATGCCAAACTAATTCTTGTTTTGTTTTCCCAAATTTTTTATGTGTTGATGCTGAATTTGTTATTGGACTATCGTTGATCGATGTGCTAGTTTTTTTATGAATAAGGATTCTGCTTTGTAGTTGGTGTTGATGCTTTTTATTTTCTTTTTCCATCCAATTGTACTTTCAATTACATTTCAAAAGACAGTTGTGTTGTCTATTTGCATAAACATAGCTTTTGAAACTATCTATATATATCTCTATTGTAAACTTGCTAATTTCATATCACCATTTTGTATTATCCCTTCTAGAACAAGTACTGGTTGTTTTGTGAAGTTTTTCCAGCAGTAGTAGTTATTTACTATAACATATCTGTCAAATGGTCTAATGTATTGAAACATAAAAGATTTCAGGACAAATTGTTCTCTGCAGTACTCTCAAGTCAAGTTAGAATGGGGAAACCGGAAAATGCTTCTTGATGTTAAATTTTTTATATATCATAGTTGATGCTTGGCTGTATTTTCTGCTCAATATTATTCTTTTTTTAGTGCTTTGTAATTTCGAAAGTTATGCAACTTATGGTTATTCTGATTTTCTAACTAGGATCCTGCTGTAAGAGGGAAAGCATCTGGTCAGCACAAGTTCGGTGGTGGTGCATTTTTTACATCAGTAAGCCTAATTTTTGGCAAAACTAACTCAATGCTTCTATATATCATCAAATTTGGAACTTTATTTTAGCCTTTTGGAAGCAATACCTTTATTAGATCAATGTGTATTACTTTATTGTTAGCACTTAGCTGATACTTTGGGTCTGGGCTTTCTCCAGTTGTCTAACAAGTAAATCACCTAGTTATGTTACTGTTTTCTAGAACTCTTACACTTAGAATTGCAAATCTTCAGAGTGTTCCTCCTGCTTCAAACTCAAGGCTTTCACCGCTTCCTCCTGAACCTGCTGATTTCGGTTATGATCATGGTGCAACAGTTGACATTCCAATTGATTCATCCACGGTAGGTTAAAAAACTATGCCAGTGAAAGCCCTCTTTCATCTTTTCCACCTGTATAGTGTTTTTTTTTTTTTTGCCTCAAAATTTTCTTATTTTTTAGTTTTTTCAATTTAGGATTTGAAGAAGAAAGAGAGGGAACTCCAAGCCAAGGAGGCTGAACTGAGAAGGCGGGAGCAGGCAAGTAATTAAGAACAAATTCAAACAGTTATTGCATGTCATATACCTAGCAGCTGCATTGCTGCTTTCCAGTTTGTTTGTTGCTCTCCACCTTTTAGACGCTAATGGCTTATTATGACCCCAATTAGTTTGGGAATTGGAACTAACTGCTACTTTAGTTTGAGTTGAAGTAAAACTTTCAACACCTTTGAAAGCTCCCCTGCATGTCAGTTCTCTTAAAATTTCTGATATTAGTTCTGTTGGAGTCTTTTCATATAGTTTTTCTAAAAGATTTGATTTTTTTATTTTATTTTCTAATTTTGGTTTACTAACTGTACTCTTTTGAGTTGGCTAACTTTATCTCTTTGTTTCCTAGCATTGTCACTTTTATGCACAAGCACAATAATATTTGTTCAAAGTGTGCATATTCCTCTGCAATGCATTTGCATGGCGAGGGAGAATATCAGTTTTTCACATAATAGGGGCTCATATGAGAAACAATGGTGGAATCGAGTATTTTGTGGATCTGGTTGAATAATGTATGGCATGTTTTTCTTATGTTGTGGCATTTTGGTGTCGGAATGGTTTTTGAGATTGTTTGCTTAGTAAAACATTTTTTGATCAATGGCTTTCATTCCTGTTGGATCTTTAATCTAATCAATCTTGTTTCTATGCCTTTTTGGTGCTATGTAGGATGTAAAACGGCGTGAAGATGCAGCTGCACGAGGTAAGATATTCTTATATTATAATATGTTACTGATTTTCATTTTATAATGCATGGATCTCATTTTTGGATCCTTTTCCTTGAGAAAATTAGGAGGTCAAAGAAAATATGTCTTCAATATCTTGGATATTATTACTGAGTCGATCTTCTTGTTTTTACATGCATGTTAGCTACTTGTATTTTCTAAAATATGCACTCTGCAATATTAGTAATCCACGCCAGCTTTTTTTAGGTGACTTGGATCACTAACTTGAGTTTGATTAGAATCGTGTAGTAAATTGCAGACTACTTTTTGTTTGAGATTGACAATTTCCCTTTTATTTTGTCATTGGGATTTATATTTTCAGTGCTATCTTGTCTTCTGCAGCTGGAATTGTCCTAGAGGAGAAGAACTGGCCACCTTTTTTCCCTATTATCCATCACGATATTGCAAATGAAATACCAATCCATCTACAAAGAATTCAATATGTTGCATTTACAACATTTTTAGGTAAGTTATTAAATGCAAGAATTCTTTTTTATCTGCAAATGCATAAGTACTCATTTATAGTTTCTTTCTTTTTTTTTTTATTTATAAATATAGGTTTTTGGTTTAATAAATTATTTACTAAGGCAGAAAGGTGATTTCCTATATCGAGGATAGAGTTTTCTTTATAGTTTTTTCCCCTCCTTCTTCCGCCCTGTAACTTCTTAAAATTGTCAAAGGAAAGAGAACTTAGGTATATTTCTCATGATGGCCTACCACCACTCTGCCTGCTGTAGTTCTTCATAGTTTTATTTGAAGGGTTTGGGGTGCATACTCCTTACCTCTCCCTTCAGTTAATCACAGCTATCATAAGTTTTTTGTGAAGTTTTTTATCTGTGGCTAATTAACCATGCATTTTCTATTTTCCTGCCAAAATCCCAGTCTTGTCCTTTCATTCAACTAGTCCTTGTGTTATGAAGGCATAGTTTTGACCATGAAACCATCCACAAGATTTTTAGCTCATTTTCAGTTGTGAGATTATCATCAATGATCAATCTTGTATCCAAAGACAGTTTTATGCCAATAGTTTTCACGTATTGCTTTGATCTAGTTTTCAAGACGTTTGAGCCCCAAATCTTGGATAACAGCATGCCTTGGAAAGCTTAAGCTTCGCTAATATGAAAATGCATCTCTTTTTCATTTTCTTTGACATATTTGGGTAAATCTGAGATCTGGGATAGAGCACATTTTTGCTTCTTTATTACTGACTTAACTGTGGTCAACTGGCAGAAAAGAGACCATGTTTTTTTGTTGTTTCCTTGTTTTAGTGAATAACATCTATATTTAGGGGTTCTTTGGGCTTTCAGATTGGCGATACTTCTGTGAAATCCTCCAGTGGCATATGATAGCTGACTGGTGGTGAATTATTATTTTATCTTGTGCAGGATTGGTTCTTTGTCTTTTCTGGAACATTATAGCTATTACAACAGCATGGATTAAAGGCGAAGGTTGATTTAGATATTTATGTTGCAGTTTTCTATGGATGGAAAGTTTTTCACTGTGTCATTAAACACTGTGTAATCTGATGTTGTTGTGTTTATGTTGAAGGGGTGAGAATCTGGTTTCTTGCTATTATTTACTTCATAGCCGGAGTTCCTGGAGCATATTTTTTGTGGTATCGTCCACTTTATCGTGCATTTAGGTAGGAATTCCCCTGCTTGTGCATGATTTTCCTCCCTTTTTTTCACCTTGTTGTGAATCCTATATATATCTAAATGTTTCACTGCTGATGAGGCCAGAAAATGTTGTTTGCGAGCTTAGAAATTATGTGAGATAGTTTTGAAGTATCCATCATCTATTTACTTGTTCACTTATCAGTTAAATGTATCCTGATCTGGTGGCTTTGTAGTTGGGTATCTTATGATAACTCTGACATGAATGTGGACAAAATTGTAGTGCAACAAATGGAATAACTAGGCTATATATTCTACTAAGTAGTTGATTGATTTGAGTGCTCTCTGTTGTATGTTAATTAGACAAATTATGCCTCTTCTTGCAGGAGTGAAAGTGCTATAAAGTTCGGATGGTTTTTCCTGTTTTATCTGGTAAACTCCTCTTTCTCTCAAGTCACAATAGATATCCTGTAACAATCAAGGAATATTTTTTTTTTTTTAATTTTGTTTTGTTACACAGGTTCATATCGGTTTCTGCATCGTGGCGGCAGTTGCTCCTCCCATAGTTTTCAAAGGAAAATCTTTCACGTATGTTTCTTTACTATTTCAAATGCTTCTACATTCAAATGCTTCATGTGAAAATGTAACTGCTCCAGAAAATTTTTCCACATTCACTAATGGTTTCCTGTTGTGGTTCTTTGGAACAGTGGTATTCTGTCTGCAATAGATGTTATCGGTGACCATGCTTTGGTTGGGGTAAGATGTCTGGCTCAATTATATACATTTCTGCTGATTATGTGAATGGCTGGCCACTTAGGAGATGAGATGGGCTTATTTTACTATCATGTTCTGCAGACTTTCCTACTTTGCTTCATAAATATTCATTAGGACATGTGATTTCAACTTGGATATACATACCGGGTGGGCATCATAATTTTGATATGCTATCTGGCTTGGTCATAATAATTGTGTTTTGTTTGCCAACAGATCTTCTATTTTATTGGGTTTGGATTATTCTGCCTTGAGTTGGTGATCAGCATCTGGGTTCTTCAGGTCCTTTTCCGGCTTCCTTTCCGTTGATATAATGTTGATGATACTATATATAGTACCTCTTCAGGCATTACGTTACCCTTTGTTTTTCTGATGTGCATTTATCTTTTGTTGACCTTCATGTGTGCAGCAAGTATACATGTATTTCCGTGGCAGTGGTAAAGCTGCCCAGATGAAGCGTGAGGCTGCAAGAGGAGCGATGCGGGCAGCAATATGAAGATCATGATTGATGATGGGAATATATAATGGTTGAGGAATTTGGAGAAGAGCAAAATTCAAACGTTGATGTGTGTGTTTACTGTTTAGGTTGTATATGCCCTTAGACAGTTGAAAAATTTGGGACTTTGAGTTGAGCCGGGCCTATGTTGGACAAACACATTTCACTTGTTCTTAATTAATGGCTTTGTTTGAGTGATGTTTATTTCCTTCCTTTGTAAATGTTTTAGCTTAACTTATAATGATGATAATTACTATTAATTAAGAGTTCTACAACCCATTAGCGTCTTTGTTTTTTAAGGATTTTTATATCATGATCCTTGTCTATATTGCAATATGTATCAAGGATCCATCACACTTGTGTGACACTTTTTTTTTAATATTTTTGATTTTTTCTTTGAGCTACCCAACTTCAAGCAATATTGGCTAATTTCATTGAAATGAAAAAAAAAAAAAATTTTATTTATCGAAAAATTATTTTTTTTATTTTATTAATTATAATAGTTGAATTTAATTTTTTATTTATAATTTTATGTAAAATAAATTTTTTATTTATTAAAAAATTATTTAATTTTTTATTTTTTAATTATAGTAAATAAAATTTTTATTTTAGTTAAACAATGTGAGTTCATTAGATAAAACATGTAGGTTTATTACTTAAATAATGCAAGTTCATTGACCCTTGCCTGTAAGTTTATTAATATTTTTCTTGCAATCTCTATTTTATTTTCATTTTATAGCTATAATTAAAAATTATTTTGAATTCAATTTCTTTTTTCAAAAATCTTTTTTTTCTATTTATCATTCTTTTATATTAAGCTTTTGAAAAAAGTATTTTTTATTTTATTAATTACAATGGTTAAATTTAATTTTTTTACTCATAAATAAAAAAATTTCATTAAAAAATTATTTAATTTTTTATTTTTAATTATAATAAAAAAGTTTTACTTATATTTTTATTTTAGTTAAGTTTTATGAATTTATTATTTAAATAATATAGATTCGTTAAATAAAAAAACTAAACAAATAAATTTGACAAATAATATATTAAAATTATAATGAATCTCTACCTGAATCTATATGCACAAACTAATGAACTTTGAGTTATAACTAACACAAACAAACAAACACACATAAAACATTTAAAAAAAAAACATACATTTTAATTCTCACATGTGATGAACTCCAGACCCATATTGTTATATTAAAAAGGGTTCATTATATAATTTGCCATCCATGGATGATTTCATTACGTATATATGAATGGCTGGTCATGGGACCAAATTGTACAACGAAGGCAGAAGCCCAAATATGGAAGCCAATGTAACAACTGGGTTTGTATTCTTGTAGAGGTGAAGAGCCCAATGACCAAAGTAACGATGGTAAAAAAACCTGGAATTGGGATCTGCGTTTCAGCAGAAGGTGAATAGTTACGCTAGCCAGTTGAATCTTTTCAAGGGACATGTATGTTGCTGCTAATGGATATTTGTGCAAAACATATACGGGCACTGTCTGTTTTTGTGAAATTATACCGGACGGGTTTGATCTGGGTCCTCTGTTAGCTACAGACCTTCTTCTCATGGTTTGTTCACTTTTAAAGCAGTGGTGGCTCTGTTTCAGCCAAAATTTTGCCAACGGAGTTGGTGGCCTCTGGCTCTGCCGTCTCCTATAGAAATCATGGTTATTGTTTTCAATCAAGACTTGGAGAATTTTGCAGGAGTGGCACACGCACACATGGTTGCTGTTTGTTGGTGGGTTAATCGTGCAGCTAATTCAATTGTACTTTTAATTCTTGGCTTTTGCTGTCCTTATTGTTTTGGGGTATTTCTCCATGTTAATGATATTGTTTTGGTTTAGTCAAGCATTAAGCTGCAACATAAGACAACAGCAACAAGAACAAAGTTGATCTAAGTGCTAAATTTCATCTTCTCATCACCTTTCTGCAACATCTAGATCAATAGAGCATACACCACCACAGCTAGATTTCTTGCTATTTTCATCAAGAAATTAGTGTTTAATCATTAAATATATATTCATCAAAATTTGCACCACTGACAAACATATTTGAACATAAATACTGATATTAAGCTCATTAATTCATACCATTTTATATTTAGTACTCAACTCAACAGATGAAACTTGATCACATACTTGATCTATAACTATATATATATATAATACCACAAAACTATTACCAGCTATACCTGCTACCAGCGGCCATATATAGTTCCTGCATTACTTTTAATTTCTTCAACAATAAGCAATACACTTTTTCTTGCAGTCCATGGTGCACCCACCTCCGCCACCACCGCCACCGTAGCCCTTCCCTGACCGGCTATAGGAGGTGAAGCACTTAGCAGGACATGTCAGCTTCTTCTTGTAACAAGGACCCTTTTCTTTACACACTACAGTAGGCCTTATTATTCCACCTTTTGAGTACCCTCCATTGGGGCCTCCAAATCCACCTCCATACCCACCCCCGATTATCCCATTTCCAAACCCGGGTATCCCGAACCCAGTTCCAGGACCAAAGAACCCGCCCATCCCACCAGTATCAACACCATTATTACCACTACTAGCACTACCACCTTTGTTCTTGGATTTGCCTTTTGGTAAGGCGTTGGGTTCTGGTCGAGTTGCAGAAGATATGGATCCTGAAAAAAGCAAGATACTCAAGAAAAAGAAGCAAGTGAAAGTCCTCATCTTTGGAGGTTTTTGAGATAAGGATTAAAGCTAGAGAATATATTAAAGATTTAGAGAAATGTGTATTTATGGAGTTTGAGAGTGGACTGTGCAGGGACAGTTGGGCAGGAGGTCCTTCATGAATGAGTGGAGATTAGGTTGGTCGAATTAATTGCACTTTGCAATTATATTATATATTATATGCACTAATGCATAAAATCTTTCGGCCTACTGCTACGTGTCTTTTCTGTTGATAGCCAAACGGAAATGGGCGGTAATAATATAGTTTGGTTTTTTTAAGAAAATGATGCAATTATTAGGACTTCAGCACTTTGATTATGGATCAAACTGGAACATGTGAACCATGAAAGTGTCATGCAAGGATATGGCTTCAGTACTTCTGCAGTATGTAATGTGAGGCTCAGAGGCTGTGTATGTTTTAGAAAGTGGAAAATGAGAAAAGGTAGATTTGTAATCATATTTGGCAAGTGGGCATAAATTATTCAT
>CATIWM010007848.1:0-93985 GCA_949671775.1 Mallotus repandus | reverse complement strand
TTTAATCTTCGGAGGTCACATTAGCCCAAAAGCATGCTTAACTCCATTTTGATTTGCATGATAGTCCTAGCTTATACACACTTAAACAAACATGTTAAATGCTCAAAACTAAGATTTTTAAGATCAAAATCAAGATTGATTGCTAAGGTCAACAAACTTAACGCTGTATTATTTCACTTTTTGGCAAAAATATCCCACACTCGAGTACTTTGTTTGAGCTTATTTTGGCTGCCATGCAGCATTCTTTTAGTCCCCAAGTTGCAGCTTTGTGGATTTCTGCTATTGTAAATACTATATGGTTGATTTAGAGAGTTAGAAATGCCACTTTATTTGAGAATGAAGCTCCCAACATCCATCATGTTCTTCAATCTCTTTGGTTTGCCATTAAAGAGACTGATTTTTTTTGCTATGGTCACATGCATAAATGGGTTTTGAATTCTCAAGCTTTTGAGCATCTGTGGCATTCCTGGAAAAGCACTGAATATTGTCTTTGTGGTTTGGCAGCCTCCTCCTGCTAATTGGATAAAGGTTAATATAGACGAATCTTCTTTGGGAGCTCTAGGCACTTCAGGTGTGGTTGGTATTTATCGCACAACTGCTTTGAATATTTTGTTGAAGTGGCAGCAGCGATTTATGTAGTGGATATTGCATGGCAAAAGGGATGGCATACTCTTTGGCTTGAGTCCTATTCGACATACGTTGTTCAGCTTTTCAAAACTCGTTCTCAACAAGTTCCATGGGATCTTAAACATCGATGGATCCAATGTCTGCATTTTACTTCTCAAATGACTTTCAGGGTTTTGCACATATATAGAGAAAGGAATGCAGCTGCTGATCTATTGGCAAAGCATGGCGTCAATGTTTCTACTCCTATTTGGTGGGATTCTGCTCCTTCTTTTGTTGATTCGGTCATTTATAGCAATTTTTTTAAATGTCCTAATTATAGGTTTTGCTAAGGCCTTTCAAGCTTCGGTTGCTTTAGTTATTTTGTTTTATGTAAGGATACTCATTTTTATTTCAATAATATTTTTGGACAACAGAAAAATGATGCTAACGCTAAGAATGTTTCAACCTAGTTGAGATATTCGGATACGTTCCTGATTTCTGGCCTCCAATTTTTTACTAAAAAAATATTTAATTTGCTTTCAAACAGTTCTTGACAAAAAAAATTATATACTGATGATAATTTGCGTGATGACTATCCATATCAAATCATGGTCATAGCAAGTTTGCTAGCGGCCATTCACAGCTGCTCGTTTCACCAAAAATAATATGAAATATGTATAAATAACAATATAGGCAAAATGCAGGGGTGTTCCCATGTAGTTTTTATTCTTGTTTAGGCTTGTTGCCTCCCTCTTCAGTTAAAAAAAAAAAAAAAAAAAAAAAGGGGGGGGGGGGTAAAAATAGCAAAATTTATTTTTAGACCCTTAAAGTTTCATATTTTATTGTATTGAGCTCTTAAATTTTAATTATGTTGCATTGAGCCCTTATATTTTTTATATTTGCACACATTAAGGACCTTTTTAAAATTTTTTCATCCCTAAACTTGTGTTCACAAATTAAATCGCTGCATTTTAAGTTTTTTTTTGTCAATTTAGTCCAATTAAATACCAATTCAAAAGGCATTATATAATTTGTATTAAAAAAAGTTCAATCATTAAAAATTAATATTTTTTCTTTTAATTCATTTAAAGTAAAAAATAAATATTTTATTTCCATTTAATAAAAAAACTTTAATTTATTTTTACGTTAAAGAATAGTTATAATAATAATTGAAAATAGTGAAAAGTATACTTTTTGTTTAAAAATTTATTTAAAATGTCAAAATTAAAAAATTTTAAAATAATATTAAAGATAGTTTTTATATTTTTGATATCTAGTATGCTTATAAAATTATTTAATAATGAGCCAATTTTTATTTTTCTAGTTATTTTTATACTTGTTGGTATTTCTTATTGTAATTTAATTATAATTATTAGTGTTGAAGTGTTTTATTCAATACTGTAGACAAGCATACTTATTTTTTATGGGGTCCCACTAATGAAGATCAAACGTTCATATTAAAGATCGATATCAAACTCAAGATTTCCACTTCGTTATGTAAAATTCTACCATTATATTTAACACTTTAGACTTAATTAAAATTTATTTTGTACTTTGTTAATTTTATTAAGTATGTCAAATATAGTAAAATATAAAACAATATTTTTAGATATTCATATTTAAAAGTTAATATTTTTGTTAAATTTTTAGTATGTTTAAATTATATTTTATCAAATAATAATTATGAATAATAATAAAAAATTTATGAATAATAAATAATTTACCTATTAATGATAAAATAATAAAATTTACTTATTTGAACTAAGAGATATTTTTACTTTTAAACTAATATCTTTAAATAAGAATAAAAATATTAGTTAAATGATCATTTAATGAAAAACATACAATATAGTCATAAGTTGACATTTAATTGTATTAAAATGATGAATTTTTTTTTAAATTTTGATAATTTGATTTTTTGTAATAAGTTTAGGGACCAAATATTTAAAGTAAGTATTTAATGTGTAAAAATAAAACTACGAAAGTATAATATAATACAATTGAAGTTTAAGGGTTTAACGCAATAAAACTTAAAAGTTCAAAAGCTTATTGGATTTTGCCAAACAAATAGTAATTTTTGTTATGAGTGTTGCATGATTAATTAGCTTTCTTTTATAGGAATCATGAAATTTAATTATTAGTATCTTTTTAAATATTTTTATGAATCAACACATGATGAATTTCATAAATATATATAAACATCTAAGAATTAAATATCTAATTTGCTTTCAAACAGTTCTTGACAAAAAAAATTATATATTAATGATAATTTGCGTGATGACTATCCATGTGAAATCATGGTCATAGCAAGTTTGTTAGCAGCCATTCACAACTGGTCGTTTCACCAAAAATAATATGAAATATGTGCAACTAACAAAATTAATTTTGACTTGTGAAATGATGAAGTCTTTTTCTATAGACAATCGATCATGTTTTTAAATTCATCAATTTGATATTATCGATGCTAGTTGCAGTACTGTTTATGTATGATTAATTTGTCTCATATTTTCGCGGGTTTCACTCTTAATTAGCAAAAAAAATAAACATTACCATGTGGGACGTGACATGCAATGAATTTCATCAAAATGCATCTAATGACACTAAAAATTAAAATTATCAAATATTTATCTACAATTTGACGGGCATATATAAATATATCTTACATTATAAAGAATTAGACTAATCCATCTTCAAAAAATTTTAACAGATATTATACGTCAATATTGATTTTAGAGGGTAACTGCACACAGCTCTCTGTAATGATCGTTTTTATATACAATATATTACGGTATAATATTGTTGGACCAGACAAAGTCGATAAAGCTGGCATTAATTCTTGTCTCCAACACCACCAAAATACATGTTAATTGGGTCACCTTTTGTTTTATTTATTTATTTTTTTTTCCTCATCTTCCAACCATATCAAAAACAATTCCCTTCTTGTTTTAAGTAAGCAAATACATATAATATCATATCTTATGTATTTGGAAAATATATATGTAGTGCAGATCTTAGCTAGCAGATAAGTTATTTTATCAGTGATCAGAAAAATTAATCATCATATTTTATATTCGAGTATAGTATATATAGTCGCGTTAAATTAGTTATTAAGATATCGTTCTTATAATCATATCCAAATTAAACAGAATTATTTAAAGTTAAATGAATTTTAAATACCAAAAAGTATAATTACATATTCTAAATCTACCATGTGAATTTATCTAGACAGAAATGGCCGGTAGCATAATTCATACATATGAATTCCGATTAAATTCCGTTAAAGAAGAAATTAAAACGATTGGCTTTGACATTTATCTACTTGATTACTAACTAAACAATCATCTTTCGATCAAATATAAAAAAAAAATGTGAAATTATATAAATAATGATAATAATAGTAATGAAAATGTGTATAATAATGTATTAAGCATATATTTTAAGGAAAAATATAATAAAGTTTTTTTTTATAAGACAACATTGTAACGTCACTAAAATAAATTAACATGTATTTTAATTTTATAAAAAATTAAAAATATAATTTTCTAAGTAAATTGGTAATACATTTAAAAGTCATCCAGTAATTAATATGTCTAGTAAATTTCTTGAGAAATAATTTTATATTCATATTACATCACTAAAATTAATGATATTAGTTAATAGGGTATCAAAGTATATACGATAAAAATCACAAATTCTAAAATAACAAAAAAAAACTCATGAATCATAAATTTAAAAATTCAATAACCACGTTTTTTTTTTGTAATACTTTTTTCTATATTTTATCCTCATATTAATTAAGCATGCCATCCTGTTCAAAAACCAAAAAAAAAATAATAAGCATGCTTCCCCACTGGATCAAATATTATATGACATTCAAATATAATATTTACATAATAAATCAAACAAACTAAGTGGAAAAATTCAAGCCTTTCACATGGAAAATAATCAACAGAAATATAAAATAACTCAAATTGATTCTTATCCTAATTAGAAAAAAAAAATAGTACATGATCATATTTTTATTGACTTTTATTTTTTATTTTGACTAAGAGGCTTAATAGGGTATAATACATAAATAACATATATTGAAAGTAATTTAGATTTATTACTTATTTAATTATAAAAGTAAGAAATTTTTATATGTATATTAAGAAAAGAGATATTAAAATTCAATGATATCTAAGTTGTATTATCAAAATAAAATAAAAATAATCAAACTTCCAAATAGTAAAAATTTATTTCATATCATTAAAAAAATCATTAAAGAGTTATGGATTTGATTTCAGAACCGTACATGCATGAAATCAGCTCACCTATTAAACAAAAGAAAAATAAGAAGAAGAAAATGAAAATTACAATAACTACGAAGGTAGCTCCAAATTGCAAAAGTAATTATGTTGATTATGACATCCAAATTCCAGGGAACTTTATCACACACATTATATAAACTTTGGAATTGGCCCTTAAATAGGGCACATGTATTAATATATGTCCATACTTTGTTTTATTCATGCATTATTTGACTCCATGGGACCTTGACAAGATAAGGCAGAACCCACCACTCAGTGCTTATAATGCATCTTTGAAATTATCATACGAGCACGAACTGATTTTTTTTTTTTTTTTTTTTCCGAACTTAACTTAAGAGTACAAGGTGATAAGAGGTGTAATTCCAATCTAATGTTTTAATGTCCGTACACATCAATCCTAAAACTTTAGGCCTTGCTAGCGTATGGCTAGCAACATCACAATCATACACGCAAATCTTCAATCGCATCGCAATTTATATAAAATTAGAAAATAAATTTTTATATTTTTAAGAGATTATTAAAAAATATTTTTGAAAAATTAGTAAAGTGTAAATAATTATGTTAAATAATTATTATAATACCTTTATTATTTGAGTCAAAATTTTATAGATTTTAAACGTTTTGGTTAGCATGTGACAAATCATGTTAATTGTTAAAATGAGTTCTAATTGGATACATATATTAGGGTGGAAGAGTCAACATTTATGTTCTACTATTGACACATAATCTCATTAATAATTTTGTTCCTGAATTGGGTTGATTGTTTTAAATTTGTTTTATTTTCAAATAAAATTAACTAATTTTTCAAATAAAGAACCAAAAATTGATATAACAATCTCATATTCGGTATGAATTTCATACAAGAGAACATATATACATACGTTGAATTAAATGTTAAAAATTTAATTAAATTTTTTTTACAAAAAATATTTTAAAGAACTTTGATGGAATATATAAATCTCACTAATCTATAAATTTTTTTGCATATAATTTTTCAGTATTTGATAGCCATAAGAATTTTAATTATTTTAAAATTTGAGTCGAATAAATCTATAAGGGAGTAAAACTCTTACGCTTAATTTTTTTCATATATAAACTCGAATTTAATCAAGTAAAATTCATAAATTCTACTTTGATATTTATCGGTAAACCAATAAATTTTGATACAACTTATAAATTTTGCAAAACGAAAGAGGCTAATATTTTAGTACAAGTTAAAAAAAATAAAAATAGAAGAGTGTGACGTGGCCATAGATGATAAAAGGGACTCATTGTCACCCAAAAGAATAAGATTAAATAAAATAGACGGAAAGCCACCATATATTTTCTTGCTACCATATGTAGATGATAATGATCAGCATGAGCATGAGTCAATGTCCAAAGCATGATGGGCACTCCACGTTCACTCACGGCCATTCAAGGGATGAAGATGGTTAGTGCAGGATTGATTGCAACCTGCAACTCTTTATCTTCTTGTCACTTTAAACTACTTATTACCATTCACTAATCCCATAATTGATTGCTCTGCTCTTCTTGTGTTCCTTTAGATTTCGTAATTATAAGATTTTTTTATTGTAAATTATAATTATTTATTTATTTATTTTTGTTGTGTGTTACTTGGCAATCAATTCCTTAGAAGGTGTAAATGGGTTGCTAGTTTGAGGAAACAAAAGTGTAAGTTATATGTGGAGAAAGACAACTCGAAAGAGAATTGTATTGCGACTATCATACAGGTTACCTACATTAAATGAATGTATCCAACTCACATATAGAGTCTATACATTTTCATTCAAATCAAATTCGTAATGCTATGAACCAACCAAAATCAACTTTAACACTTCAATTGTTTTTATTTATTATTTATTATGTTAAATAAACTTAAATTAATACTTTTATAATTATTGTAAATATAAATATAAATTTTTTAAAATTTTTATTTCAGGCAGTTATAGAAATAAAAAAAAACATTGATTGTTCAAAATAATTAATTAAAATTGAACCAAATTAATTAAAATTCAGTCAACTAATGGTTCAAAATAAAAATAAATAAATATATATATATATATATATATATTTTTTTTTTTTTTTTTTAATTATCAAACTTTATAAATATCTTAATTTATTGAGAAAATACTTATTTTATAAAGAAGTTTTAAAATTAAGTCTTATGGAGTTGAGGGTTCCAAATAAGTCATTGAGGGGCAAAATTCGTATTCATACAAGGAACCGTCCTCGTTCTGCATCAGCTTCCAAACATAGGAGCCAGAACTTTCTATGACTAAACTATGCATATCCTTCCAAAATGCACGCATACTGTTGCGTAGTGGGAGGCAGACCTTTCTATGACTATTCTCAAGTATATCCATTGTAGTGGACCACTGGCCACCCGCGAAAAAGATTCAAAGCTCCACCTAGGCTTTACTTCAAAGGCAACGACGATCCCTTTTTAGCTCATTTTTTGTTTAGTACTGTAGAAAAGTAAACTAATATGATGCCCCTCTTTTGTGGAATGCTATTTGAATTGTATTTAGTGGCCAATCTCATCAGGATGATAAGGATGCCACATTTCTAAATAGCTATGATAAGTAAATCATTACCACAAAAGTGGAACAAATGACGCAATTGCTTACTGATTATCAAAAGAATCATAACAGACATCCAATCTTAAAGAACACAACCTTGGTGTTTCTAGTTACTATAATTAATTCACCGCACGTAGCTCAATTAATAACATGAAGAAAGGAAAAATATGGAAATCATGTAAATGAGGGAACTTTATCTATCATGTATATTATTTGGTACATAAATATCACAGATTCTTATCAATCTGATGATTCTTCACAATTGTGATAATGGAAATAATAAGAAAATATTACCTTAATAGATAGAGGGAATCAATGTGATCACTTTTGCCAATGAATATAAGAATGTGAAAACATTTGTATTCGACCATTTGCAAATTAAACTTCTACTTGGTGCATGCACTCAATGGAATGCTGCGAATCTTCTGAATTGGAACTAGAATCTCTGGATTTAGATGCACCTCTCTCCAGATGTTCAAGGAAATCCATCACTAAAGTGTCTGTCCAAGGAGCACCAAGTGGTGCTTCAGGGCCTGCAACCCACCCTAGATGGCCACCCTTGGGTGTCACTATCAGCAAACAATTTGGGTTGTCCTAAGACAAATGGCAAATACACTTCATCAAAAGGATAAACAAATCAGTCTATAATGGGAATGTCAAGTTGAGTTTGGTTCACCTAAACAAAATTGCTTTTGGTTATGCAACTTTACAATATTCTAATGCAAAGAACCCTTAAGTTGCCATTAGAAGTCCATCAATCGTTCAAAGAGGTGATAACGCTATGACAAATAAGTTCCATATATTCTGAAATCATTAAGGGGCCACTTTCGTCTTCCACATAATTGGCTAAGGCATTGATTAATCACTAAAATTTTGACTGACTGTCTTGGAAATCAAATCATGTGGGCTCACATATGAACAAGAGTGCCTGTCGATCTCATGCAAATCTTGCTAGAATTTCTTACTGACCAAAGAGGGAGGTTTCAAAGCCCTGTTAATGAGTTATTTATTGCTACCAATTCTTATGAAACTGTGAATCTGTATATTTTACTCTGCATAGTATCAATAAAATTCTTGCATCCCAGAAACCAACGTTACTTTATATACTAGAATACGGAGGACTAAAGAAGAAAGAAAAAAATAAGTTACTTAAAATGGATTTCAATATGAATAGATGACTTGGAGTATTGAGAAAACAGGCACTGGAATGATGGACACAGGTCGTCCAACTAATTAAAAAGAAAAAAGGGTAATTTCTAGCCTCTTGAAAATTAAGATGGGAATAAAGTATACTTAAATCTAATCTGGCAAAACAGAGTGCAGGAATGAAGCTTCATATGACTTAAGAAGGGAGAAATGAGAACACCATGCATACCTTGATATATTCCCGAGGAATTCCCCTTGTGGGAGCAATTGGATCATTATCAGCCTGCAATTGAGTGAGAGAGTTTTATATATGCATAGTTTTATATGTCTAACCTATACAACATAAGAACTAACAAAATAAAAAATTTTCAAAGGTTTGCGAATGTGAATGACAACTCTATCAGTATAATCCATATCATTTAATTTCGAGTGCTTATCCCATAAATTATGTCGTACCCAAACCATATCTTGTATACTGCATAGTAATTATTTATACATTTTAAGTATAAATCCCCAAAGCTTCATTCTAGAAACACATCACCACCAATAGTGGCATATCTACCTGCGTATCTTTGAATAATTTGAGATTGCCACGAAGGGTTATGTAAATGATCATATCGAAGAGAAAAAAGGGTAGATCAACCACGTCAATCCTTTACTTCTATATAAATAGACAAACACATTGGGAAAGTAATTAAATTTATTGAAAGGACTCTCCACTAAATTTGGGAAAGGAGAAAAAGCAATAGATCTTTCTAGGATCCATGCTATCCATCAAACTTCATCGTGTGGAAAAAGTTCCAATTGTCACCAAAATGTGACCCACAATTTGATTAAAAATTTTAATGCAATTCAATTTCATTTCTGAGTTGTGAGGCTCAGAAAATGCGCATTGCCTTGGAATGATGCTCATATATATTACCTGGATACAAAGTAAAGGTCTACAAACATATTTGATGGCATCAGAACTGCTTGACTTAGAATAGTATTCGTCCACTGACTTGAAACCAAATGAAACTGCACAGTTTTATAAGGGAGTGCTCTGAGTGATGGCAAACTACTTTATCATTTACCGAATTGAATCAAAAAGAAAAGAGATTCACTCAAAATGAATCATTTACCACGTGTTAATCCCTGGTCAAATTCCCTAACCGTCCTGGCATTGGCAGCTGATGGGATGTCATATTCACCATCCAGCTCTTCAAAAAGAAATGCATGCCTGTGCAAACAAATGACAATTGACTATTTCATCTCTAAGCAGAAAATAACTGGCTATGGGATGAAAGAAGAAACTTATCACATAATTACTTTTGGAAAATTCTACGGAGAGATTTTGTAAGAGCTCTGTCATAAATAATGTTAAAGCCCTTACGGAAGTCCTCATCTGCAATAACCAAATTGAAAGGATTACACAGTGAGACGGCACCCTTTAGAGGGCAATTTTCAGATTCCTGCAAGTTAAAAAAAATGGATGGAGGAGAAAAAATCAAAAAACCATTACAGGCGCACCATCAATACTTCACCCAATCTTCTCTAGTAAAATAGTAAATTGACTACTGAACAAAGCAATGTCAGACAAATAACATCTGAAAAACAGTGAAAGCACTTTAAACTGAACTGAACATCATATTTCAACTGTGCCAAATCTAATCCGTTACAAAAATAATCTATTTTTCCATGGTCCTCTCAACTGACAAAATTCTTAATAAATTGTAATGAAAACGAAGTTCTCAAAACCATTATATCCTAAACCACTTTTTCCTTAGAAACTTCAAATTTCAACTGAAACACCAAACCGCACATGAAAAGCTAAAGGAAAAAGATTCAAAGGGTTGTATATATGAAACATACCTGACCCATATAATTGACAAGAATGTTAGCACCAAGAGACCAGCCAACGGCATATAAATTAGCATTTGGATACATGGCAGTAATATGAGCCACTACTTGATACATATCTCCTAGAAATGAAGCCGAATAGAACTGCATTATCAGTTTTATTTACAATTCAAAACAGTGATTCTAACTTTCTTCTTCCATCTTCAAAACAATCAATCAAACCAATTAGCAATTAGAAAAAATGTGTACTGTACCTGAGGAGTAGTAACAGGACTATCTCCGCAGCCTCTACTATTAAAAACCACAACGCGCCAGCCTTTGCTTTTCGCTTTAACTAGCATATGCCTAACGTAAGAATCCTCGCTTCCTCCGGTTAAACCTGGCTGCAAAATTAACTAATTACATTTCAACCATGGCAATTAACTTCTCAAGTAGTGTAGTTTACAAACCAGTAAAATAAGAATTGGAGAATCCAAAGGCAAGCGGCGTCTGTCACCGGAGACCCAATCAAGAGCGACGGCGCCGTCGTCATTGGTGCGGAGACACTCTCGTTTGAAACGGACGAAAGGAGTGGAACGGAAGAAGGAAGCAAAAATAGTTTCGAAGTGACGGTTATGACCGATGAGAGGAAAAGTTCGGTAGGGACGGTCTAAGGTTTTGAAGATAGGAAGGAAGGCGTCACGAGCTCCGCCTATGACTTCGAGGGAGGGGTGGTGGAGTGGAGTTTTGTCGTCGTGCCCGGGCATTGTGGAGGTAGTGGCACTAAAGTGGAGGGCGGAGATTGGGCGTCGGTGAGAGAAGAGACGGAGCTGGTGACGGAGGGTTGGGAGGGAGGTAAAGGAGGAAGCATTGGTGGCCATTATTATAGAAGACGAAACGAAAGCTAAATTTAGCTGTGCCACACTGCTAAGCGGACAAAACGAGTGGCTTTTATGTTATTTTGGTTGGATTTTGCGCTAATGGTCATAACCGATAATGGAGGGAGGCTTCTGTTTCAGACAGTGGAGCCGAAATGATTCAATCCAACGTTAAACTTTAGTTTGTGGGCGTGTCTGAGGTAACTGGGCTTATTTAATTAAAAGACCTGAACCTTACTATGAAACCATATCCACAATGCAGAGATTTTGATACGCTCCGTCCGAACTAACTCATCTCGTCTCCTTCATGTTACAAATTTAATTATCATTATTCGAATTATCTTACGCACTAACGTTTACGATTCAATTTTCAAAAGTCAAATAAATAAGAACAAATTTTAAAAATCTTGTTCATACTAGAAAATTGATTAGCCTTCCGATTCATATTTAATATTGGAGATGGTATGATAACTCTGAATTATATCTCTTGCTATGGAATTTGCATCGATGAGAAGGACGGATAAAGGGGCAGAGTTTTCTCTATAAACACTCTGAAAATTAAGTTAGTAATTGTATGGAAGATAATAATAAAGCAAATAGAGTAGAATAGAGAGAATAGAATGAGTGTATGATGAGGTGATGACGGAATGATGGGATGATATAAAATATGAGAATATGAGAATTAATGATATTTCCTCCATATAACGAGATGTATATATAGTGAGAGATTACCTCAAACCTCTTAGGAATAGGATTCCTTAGTCTTGTAGGATTGCCTTGTTTAAGAGATAATATACTTCATTATCAAGCATTCTTCATTTTTAGGGTTTATAACCCTTATTATAATATGATACTGATATAGGGTATCAAGAGTCCCCCCTGAAAGTCTATTCAGATATTCATGTCCGAGATTTTTGGATTTCTAAGAATCAATCTGAATGATGACTAGTAACTTTGTAGATGACTTCAACACTGAGATAATAACTTTGCTTGAATTTGATGACATTAGGTGGTCAGCCTCAGTCATTAAACGTTAAGATGCTTAATATACCAAGTCTTAGAATTCCTGATGTCAAAGTAGAATAATGTGAAAATGCCAGTTGGACTTATAGATGCTCGGTGTTTATAACATGTCCCGAGGGATTAATGGGACCAGCTAGTTTTGGAGTTTAATGCTCGGCGTCCTGAGGGATTAACCCACCAGTGTTATAGTAACACACAAAATGGGATCAGCTAATGCTGGAGTTTTAAAAGTAAACCTCAGTGCTGAAAAGTGACCTAAGGGTGCTAGTTTCCATATATACTAGACTTTGTGAGATGCTCAGTGCTGAAAAGCAACCCAAGGATGCAAGTTTCCATATATACTTAACTTTGTGAGATGCTCGGTGCTGGAGAGTGACCCGAGGATGCAAGTTTCCATATATACTCGACTTTGTGAGATGCTCGGTGCTGAAGAGCGACCCGAGATCTGAATAAATATTTCAATGTTGCTCGGCTTTGTATTTTGATATCTTTATTTAGGACAACTGTCTAGCCAGAATGATGATTGATGCTGAGTTTGAACATCTTTGCTGATGTTGATATTTATTTTGTCGAGCACTGTTGTTGTAGTATTTTTACAAAAGGAAAGGATTTTTGTCTGGTAGTGATTTTGAGCTCTTTAGCTAAGCTCAATAATATGGGATAGTAATTTAATGAGGGTAGAGAAATGATGGAATGTGGGCTTTGAAGGACCAAATTTAGGTTTGTCCAATATGAATGGTGAGATAAGCTTTGTAGTTCAAGTGAAAGACCAAAGTTGCACAGTTTCTAGAATAGAAGATACTGCATAATGCTGGCTAGGTTGTCTCGGAATTGCACTTAATGTATTCAGCTGTGTAATGGATATAGTTGACTCTCTTCTTGAATTTCCCTTGTTAAATGTTCTTTGAAATTTTCATGAACAGGGATTTGCTATAGAGTAGGATTTGCCTAAGTGTTGTTTGATTTAGTTTTGAGCAGGAGCCACCTTTTGTCACTTGATGTCATTTGACAATTTCTGCATGTTGATGCTGAGTGAGATGATCAAAATGTCTAATTGCTTGGACTGATTGGTGCTTAAAGTAGCATCTTCAGCAAATACAAATTTCTTATCTCTGTGGTGGTAATGTTATTGTCCCGCCTCTTGAAGTAATGAATATTTATGTTCGTTTAAGTTGTTCAGTTGTTGCCCAAGTGATTTTAAAGGTGTTCCCATTGACTTACTTATTTCGAATATCCGAGCCTTCATTAGGTGCCATGTAAATACGCTGTCCAAGTTTGTGTGTATCCAACTCCTTGGCATTTTGTGTGTATCTAGCTCCATGCAAATATACTATCCAAATATAATGCTCCGAGACTAATAACTGGATCAAGGTCCTAAAGGCTATGATTTTTTATCATTGACAGTTCTAAGTATCGACATTCAGGTGCTCAAAGTAGCATTTATACTTGTTGTTTAATTGTAATAACAAACAACAAAAGAACAAGAATCTTGGGATCATTTGATCTCCCTTAGCGATTAATGGTTAGATCTTGATGTATTCTGAAGATATAATAACATAATTAGCACATGTTTTTCTCTATGCACAGAGCTATAATATGGAGCATCTTTATTTTTTAAGTGTGCATATAAATATAGGAATAAGTTCATTTAATGAGTCATAATTACTTCATAAAAAGAAATAAATAAAAAGAAGACTTATCTCGGTGAGTCTTCGGTGTTTATGCAGATATATAAATATTATGGGCAACAGTGTAATTTTTTTTAAACAAGTGTAATCTCCTTTTTTTTATGAGCATGCATCTTCAAATAGAGGTGTAAATGTGCTTTCGTCATATATGTTGTATGAAAATAAATAATCAAATGATTTAAAAAAGAAAACTTATCGCTTAATGTACGCTTGTTCCTCATTCGATTAGTCAATGAATATTTATGCTCGAAATTACTCTATTATTGTTGAGAAAATTGAGGACTCCAAGTTTAAGCTATTAGTCTAGTTTGAGCACCTTCAATATGTCATTGAAGCGAAGTAATGTCTGCCTATTGAAATTGATACAGAGTCAAATATGGTTGAGGCATTGGAGTCTTTTCATTCTGATGGTATATTTTCTTTTCCATTGAACATCGAACCTCATCTCATGCTAGGAATATTGCCTTTTTTAACTTTCAGGTCTTGATCTTGGTTTGTCAAACGTGACACTATGGCCTCTTGTAATTGTTGCTTCTTAATATCTCATGCCCAATATTATCATATTGGCCTTTAGCCGAATACTGTAATCCACGCTCGTTAGAACATTTGTGTCTTTGAGTTTCCAAATAGATATATTGCGATCATATAAAGAACTAGTCGTTGGAAGTTAAGTGACTGGTTTTGACTTTATCTGTTGCTCGATTGATTCCAAAGAGAACCGTTGTTGACTTTAAATAATCGTATGGTTTTTCTTGGTACAAAACCAATTGTTCTGATGCTTATTTTGATGTCAAATCTGAGTATCATCTCACTGTGTATTCATCAGCTTATGAATATTTTTGTGATGAGTTTTGCCTAGCTCTGATGAGTTTTTTAGTAGAAATTCTGCCTGACTATTCATAAGTTTTGGTGCTTGGGTTTTCGATGTCCAATGCTCATTCAGAGTTGAAGCTCGGATATCCAAGGCTTCAGTGTTTTTAGTCGTTATTGACTCCTTTGTGAAGATACCATTCAATTAAAGATCCAGATGGATCGTCTCTTCAATTTCGAATCTGACTATCTCCATCCCTGGATGCTCGATGCTCAGTGCTTATATAAAATAAAACTTTAATTCAGACTCTTATTTGAAACTTGATAATCGATTATCAGATGTCTGACTGTCTTTTGGATTTTCGATGCTCAGTTATTTGGTTTTCGGTTCTTGGTGCTCACTACTCGAGCTTGGTGGTTGCTTGATGTCTGAAGCTCAATTCTCAAATGACCCTCTTTTTTTTCCCATCTTCTGAAAATTTTTCAGTCTTTTTCGATACACTGAATATGCATAGCCTTCGAAACTTATACATCCACCTATATGGTCCCAATTGCATTGCAGGTACTGAGGATTTCAGGTTTCAGCTCAAGAAGCTCGACTTATTTTATAAAAAATGAATTTGCTAAGATTCAGATTCTAGTGAACGACTGTGTCCAAATTTCATTGGTGAATGTTGGGTGCTTGGAGATTAGCTTAGGGCCTTCCTTCGTTGTCTTCATCATTCTTTTTTTTTTTTGTACTGAGAGTGGCATCTTCATTTGCTTATCGGCTCTTATACCTAAATATTGCGGCTCCTTCAAATTGAGACTACTGTGCTATGAAGTTTGATTTGGTGAAGTTTTGTGATTCACATTTGAGCTTTGCAATTTGATATTTTATGATGTTGAGAGCGTGAAGCACTTCAATATCAATTCAAGTTTTGATCCAGGCTCTTCAATGTCTGTTGTTGCCCAATACTCTGTGCTCGGTGGGTGCTTAATGAGAGTCTGATTTTTGGGTTGTCTCTTTTATTCAACTTATTCTGAAAAGAACATCACCTTATCAATGCCAAGCTTTACAGTACCAAATGACAATCTTTTTACTGCTGTAAATGATCTTTGAAAGTTGTCGCAATAAGAGAACATTGAAGAGCATGTAGTTGTGAGCTATGAACTATTGTTAGAAAGCTTCAAAATTGGCTATGAGGAAGTGAATTCCAAGCTAGAATGAGTATTAACTGATATTCAATCATCAGCCTTTAATCGGCTAAAATCTGCATCATAGGTTGAACTCAAACTGCTCTTCAAGCTTGCCGCTCTGGTTATATTGGTTTATTTGCTGAATAATGTCGTTTTCATCATGTAAAGCAACACATAAGCTTGCCAAAATATATGCCTTTAAGCAGCCATCCTTGACATCTCGTGATGGCCAGCAAACTCTTTTTTTTTACCTTCTTGCCTTATCAATAGCCGATGAAGATTTTCGGTTCGTTTCGGGTAAAAGAATGTTTTTCCGCGAAGTATTTGGTGATGTACGATCATGAAATTGTCTTGTCACCACCTGTCGAATGAAGATTCCTTCTAGAGGATGCTTGGGAGCTCTGTCTCATTTCAAATATTAGTTTAGTTGTTCCCTTGAATAAATAATCAAATGGCAGAGAGACGGAGATTCTCTTCCATAAATTCTTATAATTTCTTCCTTCAAGTTTGTAACATCCTTTTATGTTTTTTTGTTCTTCAATACCATAGCACATATAACTAAGGTTGCGTGCACATGTGGCTGGATTACACTA
Organism: Mallotus repandus; assembly: GCA_949671775.1. Taxonomy (NCBI): domain Eukaryota; kingdom Viridiplantae; phylum Streptophyta; class Magnoliopsida; order Malpighiales; family Euphorbiaceae; genus Mallotus; species Mallotus repandus. The sequence continues at coordinate 77,352 of CATIWM010007848.1, read as the reverse complement.
TCCATATATATAATCCAAAAAGCTTTAAACTTTAACGCAATTTTAGTCAACTTTCATGTGCATGCTGTGACAATTTGGATCTTCTTCTCATTCAGGTGGCCTTGCTTGTAGAGATAAAATAAATGGAGTTGATTTCTTGCATGAACAAATATGAGGAAAGTGTTGGTTAATTTCTTGTATGAATTGCCGAGCTAAATTCTAGCAAGCAATGATAATTCAAAATTTAATTTAGTTGCCTAGCTAATTATTTTTAACGAACAAGACAAGCTATATTCCCACAGACAACCCTACTTGATAACTTCAAATTGGATCTCTTGCTTGTGGATCCTGCATTGATGAGGAAGCCAGGTGAAGGGGCGGAGTTTCCCCCATAAACACTCCGAAGATTAAGTCAATAACTGTATGGAAAATAATAATAAAGCAAATAGAGTAGAATAGAGAGAATAGAATGAATGTATGATGAGGTGATGATGGGATGATGTAGAACATTAGAATATGAGAATGAATGATCTCTCTCCCATATGAGATGTAATGAGATATATATATATAGTGAGATATTAGCTCAAACCTCTTAATAATAGGATTCCTTAGTCTTGTAGGATTGCCTTATTTAGGAGAGAATAGACTTCCTTATCAAGCTTTCTTCTTATTCAAGCATTCTTCCTTTTTAGAGATTATAACCCTTATCAGAATAGAATACTAATATGGGGTATCACTGTACATATGTATTTAGAAAATCAGGCACAATTACTAGTTGTTATCCATCTTATTGACGATTTGAGATTTCTATTAAGGACAATTTTAAATGAGAAATTTTTATCTATATTAGGTGTAATATATTCAACTATAAAATTTGTAATGTAAAAATATTAGTCGAATGTAGAATAACATAATAAACTAATTTGATACAAATAAAAAAAAATTCTACATGAATTAAGTTTTATTAAATAATTGCATTATACAATATTTTGTTGATACGTGTTTCGTATATGTCAATTAAAAAATATAAAAATATAAAAATAAAAATTTAAAATGTAATTAAATGTAATAATTTATTAAAGATCTATTAAATGAAATTTTAAAGATTCAAATTTGTCAGAAATAGCATGACATAACAATAATTTGATGAAATTTTTGTTTAAATTTAGGCAAAAATAATATGACGTGACATATATATTAAATGTTTTATACTTAACCAATACAAATAAGACATATATCTTTGTGTTATACATCTAACAGTTTGATGAAATACACTAAATATAGATACTAATGTTTTTGGAAGAAAGTTTTCGATGCCATCACTCAAGAAAAATAAGATATAATGGGAAATCAAAGTAATCATAGGTGGTGGCTTAATTAATATTGTCACTTGCAAAAATTATAGAGGTTTCAAATTCAAGTTCTTAGAAATATCATCTCTGATATTTGTAAGAGTTATCATATTTACGATGAGTGTTAAAAAAATAATTATTTTATATAGTCCACGACTCACTACGCCTCCAATAGATTAAAAAAAGGTGGGGGAACAATATTGTGGCTTATTGGGTGGCAAAAACTGTTATTTCGCATATATTATCCGTTTTGTAATATTTATGTTGAACTTCATGCTTTACTTTAATGAATTATAATTAAAATTGGTGAAAAAAAATCAAACTTGTTACTAGTAAATTATTTTATTAACAAATGAAAATTTTTTAGAATCTCCAATTTGAATAAAAATTATATAAAGTATTGGTGATGATTTAAAATTATTCAGAATAATATTAAATTATAAATTATATCAGGTGACATTATTTTATTTCTTCATGTTTGGTAATGTGAAAAATGAAAATTCTTTAAAGACCAACTAATAATTCATTGAATTCGATTTTAACCACGCGAAACAAGCCTCTAGTCTAGCCTTAACCATGAGACTTGATTTTTAGATCAGGGAAAAAAGGGCATGAAATCATTCACATACTCCTGATCTAGAATTCTAATTCATTTGCATCTTGACTTGATCTCTATTTATGCAAACAGGAGGCTTAAAATTTCCAAACTCCACCCGCACCAACCTTTTCTCCCAAACAATTTGTCCCACAAGATCCGCAAGAATGCACAATCCATTGTTAATGGACAGTATTCCCCACTAGTAATGATGATTTAGCAAGTCATCATGGAATTCTTTCAAATCAGCTGGTGGTGACATTGTAACAAGAACAAAAAAGATCATATATTCTATTGTATCTACCCATTAAAAAGTATATAACTTTGTTTTTGATTAGCAATAAAAGTTATTGTGTTATCATTATTATTATTGTGCCACAAAAATATCAACATACATCCGTATGAATTTAGTGCTAGTCATGATAACTTAACAATCAACCATTGTCACCTCTCTTTTCATTTTTGGTCCACAAATTTTCTTAATTTCCATTTTCTAAAGTTTCCTGTATGATGGATTCATAGTCATGCCATACATTTTAAATTCTCATAAATAATTTTACTTTTCATGTGTACTTTTGTGGCATTGAACTCAATCAATTTTTCATTTTAAGTTGCACTAAAATGGTATGTAAATATGAAAAAACATAAAAACAAAATACAATAAAATGGTATTTTCTAAAAATATATGAAAAGATATGTAAGTATTATGCGTGTGTATATATATATATATATTAATTTTTTTTATTGCTACCAATCAATGGTATAATTATATATTATTTTATTTCATTAAAAATATGAAAATTCTTTCATAATTATCTTTTATTTTAGAAACAAATTAAAGTTGTAAACCTATTTTTTTAATTTTTCAAATTTTGCATAAATAGTCTTAAAATTTTTAAAATTGTTAATAAAAAATCTATTAATTGAAGTTTTTGTGCCTTATAATTTGGGCTTAACTGATTAAAAAAAATAGAATTCCATTGCTATATCAACCCCAGAAGGGGTAACTAATATATTATGCGTTGGAGAGATTTTTTGTCCACACTCTGTTATTATATTAAATTATTAAATACTTAATATTTATTTTAAGTATTTTATATTTAACTAATAAAAATAATATATATATTTTTAAATTACATATTTTAACAATTGAATACAATAGGTTGACTGTTGAGTTAAAAGGGTTGGAATTTCTTTTCGGAAGCACTATGATTCCATGTTGGCCCAAGCCGTAACTACTAGTGGACCAGATGGCTAATGGGGCTCTTTATCCTTTTTGGGGCCCAAAAACATCCATAATAGGACGCAAATTTCGTCATCCCCAAAGACCTTCCGCAAGTGGCATCTATCATTATTCCTTTTTGACATCAACCAACAATACCAAAACACAATCTCCCTTGTATCACTTTTGTCTTGTTAATTTCCATAAAACAAATTCTAAATAAATCTTTCGTGTCTTTTGTCGTTAAGATACGAGTATCCAAGAAAATTTAAATTAATCTTAATCGCTAGATTAATTGGAGACATGAATTTTACTTGTTAATTCATCAAATTCTATAATAATAAACTAATCCAAATATTTTTTTTTTCTTTTAAAAAATCTATAAGAAAAAAAAATAAAAGGGGCAAGTTAATAATAATGGTTTGGTCCATCCTCATAGTTCATGTGACTTTTTTTTTTTTTTTTTTTGAGAGAAGGGCAAAAGCAGAGGCATGTGGTCCGGCATAAATGAGTGTTTGTGTCTCCCCCCAATGGATCGGCTCTTTGACATAGTTTTTGGGGTGTGCCATGTGAATAGAATCCACCTTTCATCTTTGCCTATGATAACTCTAACCTTCTCTTTTGACTTTTGATTTTTCGGTGCTTGTTCCCCAATTTTCCCTTTTTCTTAATGTGCTTAGGTTAGGATAAGACTTAAGAGTAATTTACCTTCAATTAATTAATTACTTGAAAAGAAGTATCAAGGGGAACTCCAACAAGTAACAACACATTATTGGGTTTAGGTAGGATGTAAATCAATCTGAAAAAATTAATCAAGATATATATTTATCAATTTCATGACTAGTACTTTTTTTTAACTAAAAAAATTATAATCAAAGATTAAACCATCAAATCCTACCAATAAATTCTAATTAATTTTAAAGGATGTAACAATATTATGCATAATATAAAGGCTTGGAGGCCAATGTTCTCCCTTGCCCTTTTCTTCCACTGGATTCCATTGCAAGTGCCAAAACATATTAAAAAAGCTTAACAAAGAAGATACCCCTAAATAAAACAAAACTTTAAATTCTTGTAAGTACACAATAAATATTGTCCATCATCAAAAATCCAAAAGCTTATCAATTGTAGTCACAAATTTTAGCTTTTCCACATTCCAATTAATTTTTATTTTAATACGAGACGAGAACATAGGAATCAAACTTTTAACTAATTAATATCTTCAAAAAAAATTATATTATTAGACTATTTAATTTTTAATTAAAAATATATTTATTTAATCATGAGTTATTAATATTATTATTTAATTAGTTACAAGCAAAGTGGATAGTCTATCAAAAAAATCATTAATTTTTGTATGGTTTTCTAATAGAGATTAGAATGTTGTTTTTGAACGACGAGATTAGAATATAGTGATACAAATAAAAGTTATTATTAATTAATAAATAAAGAGATAATAACTATTTTGATGTCTCAATTTTTCAAAATTTTATAATTGAGTGTTCTAACTTTTATTTGTTATAATTAATTTGTGTGAATTCGGTAATAAATAATAATTCAATATTTTTATAAGTAATAAATGATGTGATAATTTATGAAATTCACTCTGTCACTGACGTAGATAAATGTCGTAATAACACCTCAATAAGGTGAAACTTAAGACTGGTTGATCACCTAAAAAAAATTAAATTATTATTTATTGATAAATTTATATATTTAATTATAACAAATAAAAATTAAATACTTAATTGTAAAATTTTAAAAAGTTAATACATCAAAATATTTATTATTCCATTAATAATAATAACAAAATGTCACTAACTACTAACTACTAGTGAGGCCAAAGTGGGCTGTGTGGCTGAGCCCAACCTCACCAACTGTCCTCAAAAAAGTCTACCGTCAACGATTCTATCCGTCCGTCGCTAAAAATCCAATCGGAGCATGACAATAATAAATCTCTCATAGTTGCTTCCTATTTCCTCCCATTTCTCTCTTTCATGGAAACTGAGTAAAGAAGGTTTTAAAAGAAATAAAGAGAGAGAGAGAAAAGTAAAAGGCTAAAGGCCTGAGGCCTTGACCGGAGGAGCTTTCTCACTTTGGTAATGGTGTTGAAGGAGAAACATAAACACCAAAGACTATTAGTATTGTTAGTATTATTCACTGTAATTTCACTTTTGTTTCTTCCATTGATGCTTTTATCCTCTGTGAACGGCGGCAGCAGCAATAACAACAGCAAGAACAAGTACGGTGGCGCTGGTTTAGGGAAATGGATCGTGTTTGCTGAAGGTAGCATCGGATTCGGCGGAGGAGTTGCCGGCGGTAGGTCCTGGGAGGAGCTATTCCATTCAATGTGGTATAGCTATTGCCGTGACGACCATGGCTGGTCTTGCCTTGGTCGCCACTTTCGTCTACTCTCGTAGGTAAAAAAGAAAAATCAAATCAAGAAAAGAGATTCCCAGTGAAAGTAAAAAAGAAAAAAAAAAAATGAAGGCAAATTTCAAATCAGTATCGTGTTGTTGTTAATCAGAAACCCTAGAATTTAGTCGTTGTTATAAGGATTAGATTGATAAAGGATGTTAACTGAAAGGAAACCAATAATGAGAGCGTTAAGGCGAAGCCACACGTCATCTTCTTCTTCTCCGTCGAGTAACTCCGCTCCGTCGTCGTCGTCCTCGTCGTCATCATCGTCCTCGTCGTCGTGGATTCATTTAAGATCAGTATTGTTAGTAGTTTCTTTCTCCTCCACGTTGTCGTCATCATCTTCCTCACCAATTTCCATTAATCGGTGAGTTTTTCTTTTTATTTTTTAAACCAAATTTCTATATCATATTCTTCGAAAATCAAAGCTTAGATCTTACTTCTTTTTAATAAGGCTACTGGCTGATTACTGTAATCGATTTTAATAATTTTGAATTATTCACTATTATTTGTGAGGAGCTTTTAAGATGATTATTGTTTTGGTTATGTACTGATGAAGATACGTGTTCTTTTGTTATCAGGGGAGGTCATAAATCACCTTGGTCGCTTAGAAGAAGAAAACATGCACTCCTACCTAAACAGTGGAGGAGTTTGTTTACATCTGAAGGAAAACTCTGTGACGGTGGTGTTAAGTTCTTGAAGAAAGCGCGTAGTGGTGTATGTTATTATTAACTTTTACTTTGTTAAATGATCTTACCACTGTTTCTGAATGTGTAATGTGGATGGAGTGTTCATTATTTTGTTTTGATTGCAATGCAGGGAATTGATCCAAGTATTAGATCTGAGGTTTGGCCATTTCTCCTAGGAGTGTAAGTTCTTTCTTTTATTATAATATTAACCCATGTGGTTTGTTTATATGTCATTTGCAATATTTTTAAAAGTATCAATTGCTTTGACCAAGAGATGCTTTTTGTAACTTGCAAGTAATACGCTTTTTGTTTCAATGGGAACATATTTTATGTCATCGCACAAGTTCCAGTTGGGTTAGGTTTTTGGCAGCAAGCTTGGTCTTTTTGATTGCTGTGAAATTCATTTTGGTTTTTGATGCCCTTGACTTCCTTGTTTCTAATTTTTTGATACTTCAAGAGTCATTCAGTTTTCTTTAATCCTGAACTACTGTTGATCTCTTTGATGCAAGTTCAGTTCTGCTGGATTTTCGATTGGTAGCATGAATACATTAGTGCTCTTTATGTCTGACTTTGTTTTGCTTTTTCAACAGATATGATGTGAACAGTTCTAAGGAAGAAAGAGATTGCATTCGAGCGCAGAAGGGGTACATCATTCTCTCACTATGCTTGTTATTAAATTTTTTTACTTGTTTGCTTTCCACTTTTTATGTGATTTTCCATTACTTCAGTCTTCCCTGCTTTAAGTTCTTCTTTGTGTTAATGCAGAAAAGAATATCAGATTTTGCGGAAACAATGCCGGCAAAAACTTAAGCGCAATGATAAGAGCTTTAAGTTGAAGGAAACTACAAGAATTGCCAGCAATGAGAACAGTGGGGAGTTCAGCCAAGTAATGGATTCTCCTGTGTCAGTAGATTTTGTAAGTACTTCAGAATCATCTTTTGCTGGAGGGTGTAACTTATTGTCTGAGGACTTGGATAATCATGACAATTTTCAGAGATCTGAGTCAATGTTGGAAGGAGATGTTGAAAAGAGTGTGTTGACCAGTGAAGATTGCTCTTCTGGTGATGTGAATTCTGATTCGGACTCCTCTGAAGAATCTGAAATCTTGGATCCTTTCTTTGCAACTGAAGCTATAGATGAAAATGATCTCAACTCATGTGCACAAGAGAATTCCACTCAGGCAGAAATCAAGTTTGGATCCCACAAAGAGGAAGATTTTGCCACTTGGCAGAGAATAATGCGGCTTGATGCTTTACGAGCAAATGCTGATTGGATCATGTACTCACCAAATCAGGCTTCAATATCAGAGCTAAAGGCAAGGCAATTTGCTGAGAGTGTTGGGTTGAAGGATTATGATCACTTGGAGCCATGTAGAATTTTCCATGCTGCTCGTCTGGTTGCTATCCTTGAGGCTTATGCATTGTATGATCGTGAGACTGGTTATTGTCAAGGAATGAGTGATTTACTCTCTCCTATTATTGCAGTGATAGAGGAGGATTATGAAGCCTTTTGGTGCTTTGTAGGCTTCATGAAAAAAGCTCGGCACAATTTCCGGCTTGATGAAGTGGGGATCCGGAGGCAACTGGGTCTTATTTCCAAGATAATTAGGTGCAAGGATATCCATCTCTACAGGCACCTGGAGAAGCTGCAAGCAGAGGATTGCTTCTTTGTGTACAGAATGGTTGTAGTTCTTTTCAGGAGGGAGTTAAACCTTGAGCAGACGCTGTGCCTGTGGGAAGTGATGTGGGCTGACCAGGCAGCAATATTGGCAGGGATTGCCAGGTCTGCATGGGGGAGGATGAGGCTAAGAGCCCCTCCTACGGATGATTTGCTGCTTTATGCAATAGCAGCCTGTGTATTGCAAAGGAGGAAGCAGATAATTGAGAAGTATAGCAGTATTGATGAGATAATGAGGGATTGCAACAGCATGGCTGGGCAATTGGATGTGTGGAAGCTTCTTGACGATGCACATGACTTGGTAGTGACACTGCATGACAAGATTTAGGAACTCTGTGTGGTAGGCTTTGGCCTCTTTGCCGTTCTCCACTGATATGTCTTTTCTGTTTGATTTGTTCTTACTGGGCCATTTGGAGATACCCTTCTGAAAGTAAGGGATCCACAGGTCGATTTGACTCTCTGCTTGAGATAAAGCATCCGATAGGCGAATTGTTTATAGGATAAATTATGGATTAATGAATGCTGTGCCCGCGCTCAAGCCTACTTGAAGTGATAGTGGCATCATCACTGCAAAAATAGCATATTATTGTTCTTTTAGTGCTGCTGCCTTCTTCCACTTTGCTTATGCTCTTTGCCTTAACACGAGGCAGTTTTTGGATGTGCTGTTATTTTTTAGCCTATAATGTAGATTCATATGGAGGCGAATAATTCAGATTAACCAGTAGATGAACATTGGACCTTTTCTTTAGCTATGACATTGAAGAAAGATAAACAGTGTGTAGAGTTAATCAAGCGATGAAGTAACATCCTGCTAAGCTCACCAACCCAAATATACCCAAATATGCAAACATGATCTGATCAACTACTAGAAGCTTGATCTTTCCTATTCTCCTGAAGTCAACCTATTTTAATGGGTCAAATGAAGTGTGGATGTAGTTGTTCTTTTTTTTCTCCTAACTTAACCTGGAAGTTTATAAATGGCATTTTTCAAATCAACAATCTGAACTGAAAGTTGTGGTATATCCTTGGGCAATTGGTAACAAGTAGCAACAAAATCAGCTCTTGACTCGGAGGAAATGGTCCGTCCATTCTAGATTAACCCTGCATGACTGAAGCTACTACTGCATCATCCCCTTTGAAACACAAGAAATTGACAACAACAAAGAACTAAATAATTAAATTAGTAATCACTTACATTTTTTTTTAACAAAAGAGAACAGCTTCCATTAAACTAAATCCATAAATAAAGACTTTTAAAGGATCAGTAATCACTAATCACAATTGCCCCCGATGAGTACCAAATGGCAAAATGCATGAATATTTTGTTGAGAAGAGTAGGGATTGAATCTCTACTTCCCGCTCTCTCATTCTTTGTGGTGTTCGACTCGATCTAATTGTTAAAAAAAAAATCACTAATCACAATCACATAAACTTTTTGAACCATAAGTCGGTGGCAATCTCAAGCACAATATCCAAAAGAAATTTTATTAGACCCATTTAACAGAAAGTTGGGCTGATTTTTGTGTTTTATGTATAAATGGCCCATTTGTGTCAAGCAGAAAAGCCCCCGAGGTGAAGGAAGCAAAAGAAAAAGAAAAACTGGAATTCCGTTCATTTTTCGTGTCTTTCACAGGAACAGATCTCTCCCTCACTATTCCAACTTTGAAGCCACTCCTCGAAAATTCTTTGTAACTCACTCCTCAACATCCCTTCTTCAATGTCTGCGCATACCACCGATGAACCGGAATTGCAAAATGGAGCTGTGCCTGAACCAGAACCGGAACCTGAAACAAATCCAGTACCTGAACATGAACCCGAGCCAAATCGTGCTCCTGAGCCTGAACCAGTATCCACGAAATCGGAAATTGAACCAGAACCAGAACCAGAGCCAGCATCTGAATCAGCAGTTATGGATGCTGCAGATCCCAAGGTAGAGGAGCCGAATGAAGCGTCGATCCAATCAAAGGGAACGGATAGACCTCAATCAAACGATCAAAATGAGCGTCCTGGGCTTCGAAAAGACGAAGGAAGCCGAACTTTTACAATGAGGGAATTGCTCAGTGAACTAAAAAGCGAAGAAGCAGATGATGTTGCCACTCCTCAAAGGTACCATATCTGATTTTTTTATATATATATGAAAAAAGAAGAATTAATGAGTCTCTACTCTAGTATATCATCATGATCTTAACTATAACATTTTGATGCTTTTAGTCAACAAGGCACACCGCATCTTCAATCAGAGCAAAACAGCGCTGCAATGGAATTGATTAATAGTGTCACCGGTGCTGACGATGAAGGTCGGTCTCGCCAGCGTATTCTCACATTTGCTGCCAGGAGGTGCTGCTATTTCTTTATTTTTTAGACTAGAGAGAGTGTTCCCTTTTTGCTTTTTCCAAAATTGAAACTAAACGAAACGAATGCTACTTTAAAATACTGTAGGTATGCTAGTGCAATTGAGAGAAATCCGGACGACTATGATGCGCTATACAATTGGGCATTGGTTCTTCAGGTATCAAGTATCTTATTTGACTACGTATTGTTTTCTCTATATTCTAAATAGCATTTATTAGAATTCAGAATGTTTACTTCCTCTACTTCGTGGTTGAAATAGTTTCAATAGCAAAGATATTTTCATTTTTAAGAATGTATTGTTTCTGAGGTCTATTCCAGTAACACAGGCTTATCCTGTTCGGTTCACATGATCTGCATTTGGCTTGCAGGAAAGTGCAGACAATGTTAGTCCTGATTCTACTTCACCTTCTAAAGATTCTTTGCTTGAAGAGGCTTGCAAAAAATACGATGAGGCTACCTGTCTCTGCCCTACACTTCATGATGTATGTATGCATATGCTTAATCTTAGGGCTACTTGCTAAATGTTTAATAAATCAATTTATGACTAGCACTTTGACTGGCCATGACATTTAAAGGATACAAGGAACTGAATTGCAAAAGATGCTTGAACTTTTTATACATGTTCCATAGGAGCTGTGGCTAGTTTGGTGCTTTAGAGTGATCAAGTCTTTAAACCAAGAGTCTTTTTCTTTTTTCTCTGTCATAAGGCATGAGGACTTTTAAGCATGAAAGAAGTAGGGTGCTCAATAAATAACTAGTCGAGGAGGTCTGTGTTTTTTTTCCTATTTTATTTGTGTACATTGCGGATTATTGCGTAGTGGTTAACTGGTCTCCAGTGGAGACTCTCCACACCTAACGATACATATTGTTTACATTGCATGCATATGTTTGTACTTTTACTCAGATGAGTCACAAATCTGCAATTGATGATGACATTATGTGAAATTTGTATTCATGAATGTTGACAGGCTTTTTACAATTGGGCTATAGCAATATCTGATCGTGCGAAAATGCGTGGTCGTACAAAGGAGGCCGAAGAACTGTGGAAGCAGGTTGACTACACGGTCTCAATATTTCATTTTACATGCAAGCACACATGAGATAATGTATGCATGTAGATATGTATTACTTCATTAAGTTGCATTGATTGGCATTGTGCCTGGCTGGAGATAACGAATAAATTATAGTAACCTTTTAGAGACAGATTAAGCCACTACTATTTAATTTGTAGTCATTTACAAGATGTGAGACTTTTTTTTTTCATTGAAAGGAGCTGATGTACTACTCCATGCAAATATTCTTTTCCTTTTATATGTTATCTTTTTAAATCACATTGGGCTTGCATGTAAAAGTGATCTCGTCCTTAAAAAATCATATAAGGGAACCCTGTTAAAAGGTGAACTTTGATTTTGCAGGCAACAAAGAACTATGAAAAAGCTGTCCAACTTAACTGGAACAGCCCTCAGGTACGCTTTAATTATTTTAACCTGTTCAATCTGCTATTATCTCAACTTTTCTTTTCTATTTTAATTATTCACTCTAATCCTATATCAATTTTTATTTCAGGCACTTAACAACTGGGGCCTTGCCTTGCAGGTACCATTAAGTTAAATATATATATTGTTGTACCCATTTTCTCATATGAACTACTAATTATACTATGAAAGAACTTGTTTAGAAGTTTCATTTTAATGAATGGATGAAGATAATCTAGTGTGTAGTGCTTGTGGCTTCATTTAACATATGTTTCAATTTTGCAACTTCAGGAACTAAGTGCAATTGTCCCTGCACGTGAAAAGCAAACAATTGTCAAAACTGCAATCAGTAAGGTATCAAAATCATTCAAGAGTTCAGGTCATTTAGATGAATTTATGTGAACAAGAAGCAAAATAATTCAGCATTTGATTCTCCTAAGAATAAGGTCTAATTGTACTTCCTGTCCTTATGATATCTTTCCTTTGTTTTATAATGCAGTTCCGTGCAGCAATACAGTTGCAATTTGATTTCCACCGAGCAATCTACAATCTTGGAACTGTTTTGGTCAGTTTTATATTTTCAGCCTGCATATGGAATGCTGCAATTGCCTTTTTCAGTTTTTTTTTTTTGTCTCATTTTGTTGATTGATAAACCTTATTTATTGTCCAGTGCGTTGTGTTTATATTTGCAGTATGGTTTAGCAGAGGACACGCTAAGAACTGGAGGTGCAACCAATCCCAAGGATGTTTCTCCTAATGAGTTATATAGCCAGTCTGCTATATATATTGCAGCCGCTCATGCATTGAAGCCAAATTACTCTGTAAGTGTTGCATATACCTGGTAGTCGATCAATTTCCTATTTCTGGATTACAGGCTCTCATCTTATTCTTATTTTTTTTCCCTTTTGACTTGATGGTATAACTTCTCATCAATTTAACATCCATTTGCATGAATAAAGTGAACATTGATATTTACAATTTTACCATCTCCACAAGCACAAGGATGATGATTTTAATTGATATACATGATATCTCAATTGCAGGTATACAGCAGTGCCTTGAGGCTTGTACGTTCAATGGTCAGTATTAATGTTTTTTAAACAAAATTGAAGTCTCTTTTCAATCCTAAAATGCTTAGTCCTCGTGGTTGTACTTGGTGGTTTTTCTGCCTTATGTCATTTTAGTCAGTTATGAGCTGTTTTTAGGTCTCATTTTGGTTGTAATGTCTGCTTGGACCTTTCAAATGTAGGATGAGATGCCTGCATTAGAATCTGTTAGAAATCTGCATTTTTCCTTATGTTAGATAATAAATGACCATTTTGTTCTGGTTCTTGTATTATCTACTATATCTTATGTTTCTGTTCGACACATTTCATTGCGACTCAAATTTTCTGGTTTAAACTTTAAATGCTGTATCTTGAAAATTGGATCTTAGCAGAGAAGAAATGTTTTTTTGTTTTTTGGTGAACCCTTTGGCTTCCAACGGATGTCCAACTTAGTTCTTTTGTTTTTTCTCAAAATTTTGTCCTGTCTTTATTCTGATTTAATGTTCTGTTAATGGAAAATAACTGCCAATTGTGTATGAGTTGTTTTTGTCTAAAAGATTATATTGGGTTTGTGTGTATTGTTTAATGTTATTAACTAGCTGAACAACTTGTTCTCCGTTTTAGTTCTGACAGAACTTAATTGATGGCAGTTACCCTTACCATATCTTAAAGTGGGTTATTTGACTGCTCCACCAGCAGGAAATCCAATTGCACCACACAGTGACTGGAAGAGATCACAATTTGTTTTAAATCATGAAGGTCTACAGCAGGTAGAATTTATTTATATTTTAATTGTTCATGCTAAACTAATTAAAATTTCTTGTGATATTAGTGGTGATTTCTTTGAGAAAGATTTCCTGTCTGACAAAACATTTTGTTATTTTGTGCCTAGGATATGCATAGTTAATTCAAATGTCTGTTGATGTTTTTGTTTATAGTTTGGCTATCAAACAAATTTATGTGAGATTTGGTATAATTGCTTCCGTATCAACCATTTTTTAATGTTTTCTTTTATCATTTTGTAAGCAGGTTAACAAATTAGATAAAAAACAAATACCTCAGAGCCTATCTGGTCGAACAGATGTATTGAATAGTGATAAAAGGGCTATCAAAGTTGAAGTTCCAGACATTGTTTCTGTGTCAGCATGTGCTGATCTGACTTTGCCACCTGGTGCAGGCCTCTGTGTTGATACAATTAATGGGCCAGTTTTCTTGGTAGGCATTAGTTTTTCATTTCACTTCAAAGTTCATATACAATAAATAAACTTCTCTCTCTCTCTCTCTGTGTGTGTGTGTGTGTGTGTGCATCTGGGTTCATAAATTTAGAAGGATCATGTGCTTGCACATTACAACTATTAGTATACTGCAATTGAAATAACTTTAACACTACTTAGGTTGCATTTCCTTAAGATTTATATTCAATTGCTGAGTGGTATGTTGATACTTGCTTCATGATCATTCAGGTTGCTGACTCTTGGGAATCACTAGATGGATGGCTTGATGCAATCAGGTTGGTTTATACAATCTGTGCACGGGGTAAGAGTGAAGTCCTAGCTGGTATAGTCACAGGTTGAGTATAGCTATTCATTACATGTATGAGCAATGCAATGTGCTTGTCAAGATTTAAAGTTCCTGTATTGAGATTTGATCATTTGAATAAGAATTATGTATATTGTAGAAATTTTGGTAGAGTAATGTTTGTCAAATTTTCTATGCATTATATATCAGTTATACATTTCATTTGTTTCACAGTGAGTGATCTTGTTGTTCAGGCATTATATGTATGATAAATGAGATGAGTTGAATTTTTTTATTCACTTAGATCACATTCTTTCTTTTGATTATAAAAGTCGAACTCAAAACTTTCCAAATGAAACATGACCTTTGCACATCTTATTATTCTACTGTAATCTATATGCGGGTGTTTTGGAAAGAAGTCACTTGTGCAATTGGCTGGGGCCCTTAGCTATATGACACTCTTCTATGGAGCTGCTGTGCCCGTGAACCTTTTTTTTCCTGGAAAATTCTTGTCTTCATCAATGTGTCGCGTGCATGTCATTAGCTGCAAAACCATCGAATTTGACTGTCATTGGCTTGGTGCACTGCATCTAGGAAGATATAAATTTCATGCATATGGGTGGATTTATTCTATCCAAAGCGAGAATAGCAGTGGGAAGAGTCTACAGCCCTTCCCCACAGATCAATCCTGAAACAACTGCTGGTATCATCAACTCTGCCTTTTTGCCGTTGAGTTTGTTCCATGTGAAAACAATTAAACTTCCGATGCACATGTCAATGGCAAAGTAAGCCCCAACAAGGAAGGGCACTGCCATGACCATTGGAAGTGGCATCCACGGGCCAAACTTCCGTGGCGAGAGGTCTCTCACAAGGTTAATTGCTACAGCAAAACCAAAGAAGCCATAACAAAGCTGCAAGCAATGGTGGGGCAAAGCTGAGAACCCTTCAACGCCAAAAATTGCCATGTTTCTGTAAATGAGTGCATAAGGTGCTTTGAACCTCTCCATGTGGATTTCCAACATCGAATGCTTTGTTGTAGAGGAAGAAACTCAGAGGAGCCATTACACAGCCAATTGCAGTGCCGATAGCCTGGCTCAAGAACATTGCTCTTGGGGATGTAAAAGTTAGATGAGCCGTTTTAAAATCCTGCATCAGGATGCAGGCAACAGAAACAACCGATTTAATCAGGCCGCACCCAGCAAGTGTTGCCACGACACCATTCTCTTTCCCGGAAAATGCAGCTAACACAGAGAGCAACTTTCCCATAATTATAAGCCATGTTTATGTCGGTAAGACCAGCCCCATAAGCATTGCAAAATGCCTGAGATGGAGCAAGAATGTAAGCAGCAACAACAACATAGTACCATTTAAGCTGAGGGAATATGATTGGGACTGCAATTGTCGATATAACAGAGAAGAAAACATACCCAGCGAACCCTACCCACATAGGTATCTTTTCCCTGACAAACAGTTCATTTTGTTTCAGATCATCAGATGACTTCTGCTGTTCGTCCAAAGCTGCATGCAAGAGCAATGCCATCGAGAAGTCTTGTTGATGCTCCAAACCACCAGGAAAATTACAGGATTTTATGAAGGTGACAGACTGTTCATTTTACCTGCATCGAGGTTCTTCTTCTTTAATCTTCCATGAATATTGATTAGCGTAAAGCTCATGATCTTAACGAAATTGTAGAGAGCCCATCTCCTAGGATCAGGGCAACAGACAAAAAAACCTGCCAAATTTGGACCAAGAAACAAAGACAGTAGATTTAGAAAGCGGACGACCAAGAGCAGAACTTTATTGAGTTGGAGGGACAGAGACTGAGAGATACCTTATAACCATACAAGCCCTTCATGTCAGCTTCACCTTCTGCATTAACAGGAAACCAATCTCCCTTAAGCTTACCGATAAGTGGCCACATGATCCCAAATGAGAGGACAGATCCAAGAAGTAACGAAAAGTTCACCAAGTGGGAAACAATCATCCCTGCTCCCACAAAAGTTGCGCTAAAATCAAAGAAAAATATAACAAAACACGAAAATCAACGAAGAATTCATCAGTATAATCATGCATAACATGTTCACAGAGAATAATTACGCATATGTGAAGAAAAGTGGCATACGTTTGCTTCCAAGCTTGCAATCCAAAAGTAGGGAACTGTGAAAACCCCCACTTTTCTTTCCCTGTATAATAAAACCACTTGAAAAATGCCCACAAGAAGCTGACTGAGAAGTACTTCATGAACCCACGATCTTGTTTCCTGTGGTAAAGTAGTAGTATCATAGTTCAGTGTCTTGGTTCTTGTATTTTAGATAGTATGTTTAAATCAGAGACAAAGCCAAGAAATAGAACTGCTGATTTTGGAGTGTACTTAGCCATCTTGTCTGCTTGGGTATGGAAGCCATTAATGAGAACTGCACTTGCTAATCCACTTGGATAGGTCAACTTGAGGTCTACTATCATGACCTGAACTCAAAATGAATAACAACCCATTTCAAGATAGAACCAAATCGTCATTTTATGAGACAATTAATAAAGTCCAAGCAGAACTCGATGTGAGATCAAGTAGTCAAAACTTAACAATAAAGATCCCTCTACTGGTCTAAAAAAATCCTCCTTCAAATAGTAGGACAAAAAGTAACACAACTTTAAGATTATACTAAAGTATTAAGAAACTATATTCAAGGTACTGTATACACCTTTCTAAGTGGAATTAAGACAAAAAGACCAACAAAACAAACTAGAAAAAGGTAGCCAGTCATCCAACCAAACCCTGGTTCCTTTATAGCTCTTGGAGAGTTTCCTTCAGTGTGTTCCCCTGATAACTCGTATGTTTTCCTGTTTAATCCCAAAATATTTGAAGCAAATCCACCTGCAACACCCGAAAAAACCAATGTTAAATTTATTAAATTTTCAAGAAATGGACAAGGCTAATAAAAATACAAAGAATTGGCAAGTATCTCTAACCTGCAACAACTATACTGTAACAAGCAACTGCACAAGTTTGAATCATAGTATTCTCTTGGCTATATATCCTGCTTTATGAAGAATTTTTGTCCATGTTCTTACAATAACAAAAGCAGGAAGTGCTGCTGAGACATTTAGATTAGGAACCAATCTAGTTGCAAGGTTTAGCTTCGTTCCTATTTGTAGGCGGCGGAGTTTAGTATGCGCCCAAGTGTTTGGTGACCACGGCACTGTGCAAAATTAGAGCCTGCTAAGAAATACATAATGGGCTTATGGCCCAAAATGGAGAGGGAGTCGCCACCCGGATGAAAGTCGGGACACACTATACAACAACTGGATTCCATGGAGGTTCCCAGAAGCTATTATCAGAGATCGGGTTTGGAAACTGGGTATGGGCTTTTGAATGTCCACCTAATCTTGCGGCTGGCCTCCATTTGTGTTTCGTATTTTATTACCTTTGATTATTTAATTATTTCCTTATTACTATGTGAATTACAATCATTTTCAATTTTACGTTCTAATTCGAATTTGCACATTAGTCTTGGTTTGCGTGCTTATAGCCCGAACATTCAATCAGATAATAAATTACACAAATACATGTCAAATAAATGGGGGGAGAAGATTAGGGATTACAACATTTTACTTTAAATAAAAGTAAAATAAAGTATAAGTAAACCTAAAATAAACCAAAAGTAAACTGATAATAAACCAGAATTAAATTACTGAGAAATCCTCTCAAGAACTAATTAAGGAATTCAACATTCCTTAATTGAAAAATTATATTAAAATCCTGCAAAATTAAAAACATTAATCTTTCCACAAATACAAGATTAATCAAGAAAAAGAAAAAGTCCAATTTGTTAGTTCCACATAAAATAAATTCAAATAATTAGGCAAATATAAATAAATACTCAATTAAACAAAATATATATTAACTGATTACACATAAAATCATGACATATGACAAGAAAAATGCATGAAACATGTAAATTATATGAAATAAGCGTAACATATGCGAGCAAAATCAAGCAAAGTTCTGGTCGGGAGGCGATTGCCTCTTCAAAGAGGCGTCGCCTTCTGGGCAAAAGACAACCTAAGATCGCCAAAACACGAAGGGGCAATGCCCCCATGAAAAGGCATCGCCTCTTCAATAGAGCACAATAGATTACATTTTCTTAACACTTAAGCAATCTTCTAAACAAATTCAATTGAGCAAAGCTCGATGCAAATACACAAAATATACAATTAATACTCAACACTTCATGCAATCATGCTTCATATATGGCTTTAAATAAACACCAAACACAATAACAATCAAGAAAACTAAGCAAATGAAGGCTTAAAGTGAAATGAAGAGTTTAAAGCTTAAAAATGAGAATCCTCACTGATTGAAGCAAGGACAAGACTCCTAACTTAGCTCGAGTTGGTTTGATGATTCAAATGCTTTGAATACGAGAGAGATTCCTTTTCTTTTCAAGAAATTCAACTCTTAAGCTTTAGGCTTTACTTCTTCTTCTTTTCTCATTCTTTTTTCTTTTCTTTCTCTTCTCAAAACGTCCTCTCTTTTCTCTTTTTTTTCTTCCTTTCTAAAAAATGGCCCCCTCCTCCTTCACCTGCCAAAAGAACTCTCCTTTAAACCTCTAACCTTCTCTTCCCATTTTCCCAAAAATCATCATAAGACAAAATATCATCATTCCTTCCCCCTCCCCTCTCTTCTCTACCTTATTTCTGCCTTTAAAGTTATGTTTTTCCACACAAATTTGCAGATTAGAGATATGTAGGTCCACTCTATGTGTAATGAGGCCAAAAAATGCATTTAATGTAAAGTAGGTCAACTACTGAGGAGATGTCATTTCTTTGATGAGGCATCGCCTCATCGGGCCTAGGTCTAAGAGGCGTTGCCTCTTCGGCCCAGGTCTAGGCTTAGGCCATGGGCTAATGGGCTTAGGGGCTTAAATTTGAAGTTTTAGGCCCTGACTAGGTGTTTTGGGCTCAATTGAGGGTTTTAGGCTCAATTGAGGGTTTTAGGCTCAATTGAGGGTTTTAGGCTCAAGTCCATTTCTAAAAAAAGTTTCGGGTCCTCTTACATTTAAAACTCATATCACCTCATCATTAGGCTTTTGTTACGGGCCGATCAAACCGAGGGTGTCCACAGTTGCCCCCTTAGTTTTTCAAAAACTGAATTTCTGAAATCAATTTTTTGAAAAAGCAACATGTGGGACGAAATTAATAAGAAAACATACTTGACCTCTGAGCTTCGCTCGTGCCATCAGCCTCAGGAATTCAAACTCAAAAGGTCAAATTTTAACCTAAAAGGTGACCGTGATCCTCGAATTTTTCTAGCCTGATCAGTCACTCATTAATAATTGAGGCGTGATTCTTGATTTTTTTTTGGCTCGAGAAGTCACTCAGTGGAGAAGATAGAAACGTAGTCGTGTTCCTTAGGTTTTCCTGGCCCAATAAGCTACTCATTAATAGTTGAGGCATGATTCTCAAGTTTTCTTTGTTCGAGAAGTCACTTAGTAGAAAAGACAGAAATGTAGTTGTGTTCCTTGGGTTTTCCTAGCCTGATTAGCCACTCATTAATAATTGAAGTGTGATTCTCGAGTTTTTCTGGTTCAAGAAGTCATTCATTAGAGAAGATGCACTTTAGGGATTCATTGCCCGACCAAACACTTCTTGAAACGTGAACTTTGGGGATTCATTGTCTGACCAGACACTTCTTGAAACGTGAACTTCGGGAATCTATACCCTATCAGTCACTTTTTACTGATGTTTTGATTAGAAAAACTTTAACCTGATAATATCCATTTCAAAGGTACACCCGATAAATAAAACCGTTCACTTTCATCATTATTAATTTTTTTCTTAAATATAAAAGGACAAATTTTCTTTGCTTTCCTTTCTCTTCCTTTCTTTTTCCCTTCTTCCTTTCTCTTTTCTCTCTTTCCCGCATTTTTTTTTAAATATGGACATCGAAAGAACGTTATATTTACTAGATTGGGATCTCGTATCACCCACCATTTTCCTTCCATGCAATCTTGGATTCATAAGAGGAGATACCATCCCTCCGCTTGTGGATTTGAACAACCACATTTGTTCTTTGGCATCCAGAGAGCTTAGTATTCAAATCTTCTCATTTTTTTCTACAAAAATGCATTGGGTTAGGATGGATGAATGTTTATTTATCAATTAGGGCTAAAAATAGAATTAATTGAATGAAAATTATGAATTTAGGTGAAAAAATTGCGAACAACATGCTATTCTTTGACTTGCAGATGCATCACCTCATCTAGGAGGTGATCGCTTCTTTGTGAAGGGCCGATCATGTCTTTAATATAAAGCATTAGGAATAGAAGCATCACCTCTTAACAACGAGGCATCGCCTCTTAGCAAAAAGTCGTTCGCCTCTTTAAACCATTATCAGGATGCCACATGCACAGGGGATGTCGCCTCTTATCAAAGAGGTGTCACCTCCTAGGAAAGAGGTGTCGCCTCTTCTTTATAGAGGCGTTGCCTCTTCTTCATAGAGGTGTTGCCTCTTGACCAGAAAATTTCTTCTCTTCTTCTGTTTTTTTCTTGTTTCTTTAATCTAAATATCAAAAAAATCTAAATAGCATTATATTAATTTAACTCCCTGATTTCTCTTTGTAGCATGATGCCCAAACATTTAAGGGTTCTGGGAACTTTAATGGGGCTCGAGTTTTCTATAACAAGCTCATTGACGACAAGAAGGACCGAATCTAAGACACTGACTTTGAGGGCTTCGTTCTTTCACTCCCAAAGGAGCAGGGGAAGATGGATTACCAGCCCTTTCACGTGTTGATGGAGAGGTGGTTTGACACCACACACACCTTTCATCTCCCCTTTGGAGAGTTGACTATAGCTCCTATTGCGTTTGCTACCATTATTGGGATCGCATGTGCTGGAGACTCCGTTCCTTTTGACGCGAGCTTATATCGAATGACTTCGGACATAGTTGCTTATGTCGAGCGCCTCCTTGATAAGCTCTCGAACATTAAGGGGACTTATACCATCAAGCTTGACTCAATTCATAGCTTTTACACTTGAGAGAGAGTTATAGATATTACCACTCCTCGGGAGATCGATCGGGTGGTGCGGGCCTTCCTGGTATACTTACTTGGCACCACCCTTTTCGCCGATACTGCCAGCTCCATCAATCTGATGTTTCTAATGCCGCTCCAGGATCTGGATTTGGTGTTTTCCTATAACTGGGGTAGCTGCACTTTGGCATACTTATATCGTCGTAGCGAAGTGGTTTTATGGCTTCTGGCATGCCACTTTGGTACTTTCCCTCCTCACTTAATTTATTTTGAAAGTTTCCAATGTCATCTGCTAACAACTTTTCTTTATAGGTCTAGGGATTGGAGTTAGAGCTGATCGCTAGGATATCTCATGTAGGAGATCATCTTCCGACTGTAGGGAGGTGGGGTGCCAGTCGTACCTGGAAGAGGCATCTAGCACACGTGCACATCCATAGGGAGAGACTGAACTCCTTGACTCCAGAGGCAATACCTATAAAATCCAAAGTCCTTTTTAGCATTTTATTAATTTTTTTTACTTACCTGTTGCATTTTTTACAGATACGGACTGACCCATAGGGCCAGAGAACAGGTGGAACCTCAAGATAGTCCGCTCTAGACCACTCTCTTTGCAGAGAGTCCTGTTCTGAGGTCCTGATCACCATATGTGGCATCTCGGTAAGAGGGTCTATAAATGGAGTGGGGGTCCCTGAGCGAGATGTGTCCCCAAGTCTCCTCCCTGGTACATCTTTTGGACATGTGAGTTAGAGGGTAAGGAGCTTGATCGGGCTTTTACTGAAGAGCCGGCCACTAATCATACTGTATGAGTGAAGAGCTGGTATATAGACTTCATTCGAACTCACCTCCTACAACGAGTGCCCTTGACTGTCGGTTCTACCTCTCAGGTATGTGTTTGATTCTCGGCTCACATTTCTTAAGTTATCATGTTTTGATATGACTTCACATTTTTAGGTGGTGGCTACTGGACCTACACCTCAGGTTACTCCCCAGGCAAGAGAGACCTCCCTAGAGACCTCACACTGATCAGGGTGGACATGGTACATCAACTGGGGTGCAACAGATTAGACCTCTCATAACTTCTTCTAATTCAGCATCATAAATAGTTACCAGAAGCTTCGTTCATGTTCTTGATCCTCTGGCTCATTATTGGATTCCTCCTGGGGAGTTATCCTGACAGTTCTTGACCTTAGACGAGAGTCTTGAGCCAACATGCATCCTCGAGGGGACTACTCACATGAGTTCAATTTTTTGAATCATTCTTGATAATTTTTTTAGCATTAATCATTTTATTAATAATGCATATTCCTTTGGAGCAAGGTCAGAACATGTACAGGCTGATTGAGGCCTAGAGGGATTACATGTTGGATATCACCCAACAGTGGAGGCTAAGTATTCTTCATATGCCTATATGTATGCATGCTTGCATGATTTACTTACTTCGTATTCGCTTAGATAGGATCGCGATGAGGTGAGCCGGGCGAGGATCACCGCCCTTGAGCACCAGATTGAGGTGCTTTAGATCGATGAGGATGACGAAAATGATGCTGAGGATCGAGGTAATGCCGAGGAGGGTGAGGATTCCAAGAGCATTGACTCAGATGCTCATTAGATTAGGAGCTTTCTTTGATTATGAGAACAATATATGACTGTTAATTCTGAAGTTTAGGAATTTTTCACATTTTGTTCAAATGTAATACTTTAAAATTAAGTCCTATTCAACTGATTTCAATTTCAGAAGCCATTGAGTGCTCTTGATTTGCATGAACTTGTTTTCTTATATATCTGAATTCCATATTTACAACTAAAACCACACAATTTCACCCCGAAACTCGTTCCTTCTTTGGTGGAGAGGCGATTGCCTCTTTAACGAGGTGTCACCTCTTCATTTCCTGCCTAAGAGGTAATTGCCTCTTCTTGATGAGGTGACACCTCTTCAAAGAGACGATCGTCTCATTAGTGGTCTTACAATCCCTTTAAAATCCCTAGCTTCTCTAAAAAACCCCAATTTCTATTTTTGCCATTTTCTTCATTTTCTCTCTCTAAAACACATTCCAAACTCCCAACGTGACTGAAAGAAGCTAGAAACAACTACAGTCGATCTTAAAAAGCATGGATGGTGAGTCTTGGGCTAGATTGAAGCCCTTATCTTAGCAGAGACCATCACTAAGTTGGACAATCTTACAGAAACTAGATGATTTTTCGGAAGTCCACTGCTATTGAAGGTTAGCTTTCTTTGTTCTTCTTTTTATTATATGGTTTTCTATCATTTTTATTCATTAATAACCTATACATGCATGGTTTCATAAAAAACTGAGGCTACTTGAGCCTCCCAGAGACATTGCATATTATAAGGCTAAACATTGCTATACCCGAAGGCTTCATCCCATTTTCAGAGGATGTTTGGAGCTGGTTATCTATATTCCCAAATACTATGATTTAGTGGATGTGCCCCTGGTGGAGATCACAATATGTGACCATTCGGTCCTATACTCACTGTGTTCCTGTGGCTAGCTTACATTCTACCACTTTCTACAATCTTGCTTGGCTTTGCAGGCAATATGGAAAAAAATAACTAATCATAGGGCTAGTCTATGAGTTCAAGCCCAGGTCCCTTTCTCATAACTTTTTAGACAACTTAGCAGAAACCTGGCCTTGCAGAACTATTCTGAGGCGCATCGACTACAATGGAGATTCGTTCACCGATGATCAGTACAAGGAGTGGATTCATTTGCAACATACAGAACAAGATGAATTTATGAAAAATAAAAGAACTAGAGAGTTGCAAACATCGAGTGTTCAGCAGAAGAAAAGAAGGCAAAATTAGTTTATATAATTTAATATTTATTTGCTTTTTATTGGATGGAATTTCCTTTTTAGTAAAATAGTTTGTAATAGATACTTAATGCAATGTTCAACAATAACAAAGGCAATCCATTCCATTTAATTCATGCACAAACTGATTATACATTTTTGCTTCTAACATATCTCATGTCGTTAATTGGCTTACCCTTACAAGTTTTCCAAGTAACTATTTCTCTCTCTGTCTCTCCTTTTACATGTCCTTAATTTTTGCCTGGACCACCTTTTTAAGATTTTCAATCTAGCAGGACTTTTTAATATTTAATTTTTCTGTCTCTTATTTCTGCCTAGGCATCCTCTTTGTGAGGTTTTCTCCCTAGCGAGACTTCACAAAAAGTACTTCTTCAGCTTATCTAGGTTGATGGGCTCTACGAATTCATTTCCTTCCACGTCTAAAAGTATAGGATCGGCCTAGTCAACTTCAATACCAAATCATCCGCTTTGATTTTACCCAACTTAATTTTCTTATTGTAAGCTCGAGCTATCCTCTTCCGATACAATTGGGAATGATACATGGCTTTTGATATTCTCTCGTTTAAGAGCGTTAGCTGTGCCAATCGGCTTTCCACCCACTAATATTCAGGAATTTTGGATTTTGAAAGAACCTGCATGGATTGGATTTCCATCTCCACTGGTAACATGACCTCACACCCATATACTAAAGAATAGGGAGTTACACCGATTGATGTTCTAGCAGTAGTCATGTATCCCCACAGTGCGAATTGTAGATAATCCGACCAATCCCGATAGTTTTCCATCATCTTGGATAAGATCTTCTTCACATTCTTATTTGTGGCTTCTATTGCACTATTTGCTTGCGGTCTATATAGAGATGATCTGTGATGCTCAATTTTATATTCTTTCAGTAAAGCAGCCATTTTTGCTCGAAACTGAACACCATTGTTAGTGACAATATGATGAGGCAGTTCGTATCTAAAGATTATATTCTTTTTAATGAACCTTTTCATTTATTTTGATCCAACAGCGGCAAAAGATTTTGCCTTAACCCATTTGTAGAAATAATCAATAGCCACCACGATGTAGCGATGATCGTTCGATGCTTTCAGCCTTATCTCCCCTATGACCTTAATTCCCTATACTACAAACGGCCAAAGAGAAGTCATTCCCTAAAGTTCCATGGAGGGTAAATGACTAACATTACCATATGCTTGGCAGTTATGACATTTCTTTGCAAATTTCACGTAGTCTGTCTCCATCGTAAGCCAAAAGTAGCCTTAATGTGCTATTTTCTTAGCCAACACCATTCCATTCATATGCGGACCGTACACTCCTTCATGAATCACTTCCATAAGTTTCTAGGCTTCATCTTTATCCACACATCTCAAATGCACTCCAGTCAGCACTTTCTTATATAACATTCCATTATAGTTGATAAATTGATGAGACAACATCCTGAGAGATATTCTCTATTTCCTATCAGCACTTTAAAAAACTATCCTGTTTCTAAATACTGTTGTAAATTATAGAACCATGGTTTCTCTATGGGGTTGATTAGCATCACTCTTATCTCTTCATAATAAGGGATTCAGGACTTTACAAGAATAAGAGGTTTGACCTCTTTCTGTTTTTCTCCTTCCTATGTCGAAGCTAGAGTGGCCAGGGCATCTGCCATCTGATTCTCCTCTAGCGACAAGTAGAAATTTTGCACTGAGCAAAGGATAACAAAATAGTAATTAAATATTCCCAATACAATCTCAAGCTGAATATTCCCAATACAATCTTAGTTTATCTTCCTTCACTTCCTATTTATTAGAGATTTATTTCACCACTAACATGGAGTCTCCGTATACCGTGATTTCATCTGCCCCTAGATTTCAGAGTGCTTTAAAACCAAAGATGCAAGCTTTATATTTGGCTTGGTTATTGGTGACTTCATATTCCAATTTTTTCACCATTAGGATCATTTCTCCTTCTGTTGAGATTAGAATGACACCAATACCTACTCCTCTATTGTTGACCACTCCATTAAAGTACATTATCCATGTTTAGATTTCTATTGCCCCCAGGTGCTTATCTAGAAATTCCAACTCCCATTCTTGTTCACAACTCATAGGATTCTGAGCTAAGAAATCTGCTACAACTCTCCTTTTTATAACCTTCTTGGTCACATAGTCTATGTCAAACTTAGTGAGCAGCACCAACCATCTGGCCAGTTTTCCTGTAAGCGATGGAGTCTGTTGGAGATACCTCAGGGGATTGTGCCTAGTAACCACTTGAATCTTGTAAGACTGGAATTAATGTCGAAGCTTCTTCGTGGCCCAGATCACAGCTAAACATGTCTTTTTTACCAGATTGTAATTGGCTTCATAAGGTAGGAGCTTCCTGCTCAAGTAATACACTGTATGTTTGAGCTTTTCGTTGTCTTCTTGAGCTAATATTATGCCTATCGCTTCTTTTTCGATAGCTAGATAGAGCATCATAAGTTTACCCGGTCTTGGTGGTTGTAATACATGAGGATTCATCAAATAATTCTTAATAGTCTCAAAACCTAGCTGACACTTATCATCCTAGATCAGTGGTTGATTCTTTCTCAGAAGCTTGAAGATCAACTTGCAAATAGTAGTCAGCTTAGCTATGAATATGCTAATGTATTACAATCGCCTAATAAACCCTCTAAATTTAGTAGTCAGCTTAGCTATGAATATGCTAATGTATTGCAATCGCCTAATAAACCCTCTAAATTCTTTCTCGTTCTTCAGTGCAAGCATCTCTTGGATTGCTTTGACCTTGTCCGGGTCCACTTCTATTCCTTTCTGACTGACGATATATACTAGCAGCTTTCCAGAGGTTACCCTAAAAACATACTTCTTTAGGTTCAATATGAGATTGTACTTCTCAGCCCTAGCTTGGAACTTGTCTTAAGCTTTAAAGTGTCCTTCCCGTGTTAGAGATTTAACCATTAAGTCATCCACATATACCTCTATTTTCTTATGGACCATATCATGAAGCAGAGTGGTAGCCATCCTCTGATAGGTAACTCTCGTATTTTTTAACCCAAATGGCATGACTGAATAGCAGTAAACCCCCCATTCGGTGGTGAAATAAGTGTTCAGCTTGTCAATCACTGCCATCATGATCTGGTTGTATCATGATAAACTATCCATAAAAGAGTACATTATGCTAGAGGCTACACTATCGACCAAGGTGTCAATATACGGTAGTGAGAAATCATCTTTCAGGCAAACTTTGTTCAAATCCTTGTAGTCTACACACATTCTGACCTTTCCATCCTTCTTACGAACATGCACTATGTTGGCCAGCCACTAGGTGTCATCCACTACTTCCAAGAACTTCACTTTTAATTGTTTCTCCACTTCGTCCTTAATCAAAAGAGCCCATTCCGGCCATAATCTTCTCTTATTTTGCTTTACTGGTGTAATGTGAGGATATATAGGGATCTTGTGTTCTGCAATTTCCCTATCAATTCTAGGCATATCCTTGTAGCCCCAAGCAAATACTTTCTGTCTTCTTTTTAATGTTTCTTCCATTTTTGTTCTCTCATCAGGAGTCAAATTAGAAGCAATAAGTATATTCTTAGGATTATCACATGTGCCTAAATTAAATGATTCAGTTTACACTGAATTAATGTCAAATATATGCATGAAGTGATCATCACAAACAGAATAACTGTTAGGAAACACATCACACAAATAGGCAAAGTCAGATCTTATTGAATTAACTTCGAAAAAGAAAATATCATCAATATCAAACATGTTTTCATGAGAAATGTCAAGATCATCATAGAAGACATTTATGATGGAATTAAAGAAAAAAGATTCAAAGCCACATTCCTCTTCCTGATCCCCAGCGTCTTTCGACTTCGCCGCAAGGATTTTTTTTTCTAGCTCTAGAGCTTACACCAGTTCCTCCACCATAGGTTTCTCAACAGTAGATTCTTTGGCCCCACCTACATGCTCAATGAAGATTTCAAATCCGGGAACTAACTTTTCCACTATCATTAACGGTTCAGAATTACCGACATAGCCCTCTTCCACGAAGGTTTCCTATAGTGACTTCTTTTTTAGCTGAGTTTTTACCCTTTTCTTCCTAGACTTGGCTTTGGCTTCATTTTCCTCCTCAGACTCACCTGCCTCGGGATATCTTATCCTGTGCTTCAAAATTGGCACTTTTGATTTGACAAACCCCGGTGGGCCTTGCTGGTTCTTCCTTAGTCCCATTATGGGAATAAAGTTCTTATTCTTCATCATGCTTACTATTTTTGGATTTCATTCATCTTCATAGATCATGCAGACCTCAAAGCTTGGACTGACCAAAATTTTATTGGGAGTTAGCTTCAATGGAGCGATTACAGCTTCAGTTTTCGCTGTTATAGTGACTACTCTCCCCTCGTGTAGAAACTTAATTTTTTGGTGCATAGTTGATGGTACTCCTCCCAAGGGATGGAACCATGGCCTCCCCAATAACATGACAAAGGTGATAGGAATGTCGATGACATGCAGGTTGACCCAAACCTCAATGGGTCTTATTTTGACCATCGCCCTAAAGGTTCCTTCTATAGCCCTTTTTGTGCCATCATAGGCCTTGATGACTACCTCATATGGCTTTAGATTAGATACTTCCAATCCCAAATTAGGTAGGATTTTTTAAGGGTACATATTGATAGTGGATCCATTATCCACCATTACACAACAAGTGAGTTTCCCTTTCACTTTGGCCTTTATGAACAAGGCTTTGCTGTGGTCTCTACCTTCCAAAGGTAGGTCATCATCTATAAAAATAATAGCCCCCTAAGGGTTCTCTGTTAGTGAATCCACCATTTGGTTGGGAGTATGAGTTGCAGGAATCTTCTTGTGATCAAGGGCCATAACCAGCACCTCCTGATGGGCTTTGGAGTGCATCAGCAGCTCCCAAATGTTGGTGAGAGTCTTCTCATCTCTTTTGGTTTCAACGGCCTTCTCATTTAGTTCCATTTCATCAACTTTCTCCTTTTCCTTCAATTATTCTTTTGACCCCACAGATCGAGCTTTTACTTCCTTATTTTCATCCTTTTCAGCTGACTGGGCTTTCTTTCCCTCATCACTCTTCCACAAATCAATCTGTCCTCTTCCTCATCATCAAAACTCCAAATATCAAGAATTTTTACATTTAGTTTCATAGGCTGTTGATTCAGATACAGGTTCTTTTAGGTTTTAAAGATGTGGGTATGGCATCAACAAAGGAATTAAAGACTTGATCCTCTGTCAAGGCAGTGTTGATCATGAAAATGTGGGGACTAGGCAGTGGCATATTGCAGTAATTAGGTAAAAGGTTATTTCGGGTGTTGGGTTTTCTGGTTTCAGGGTCAGTGATTTTGCCTGAATTAATTAAATCCTGGATCTTATGCTTCAGGCGACCGCATCTGTCAGTATCATGCCCTATGGTTTGATGATATTTGCAGTATAATTTTGGGTCGGCATTTGGAAAGGGTGGTCTTTAAGGCAAAGGCCTTAAGAGGTTATTCTCAATTAATTTTTCCAAGACTTTGGAAAGAGGTTTTCCCAAATTAGTAAACCCTTGGGGTTTCCCAACAGCGTTGATTTGTACATTATTGCTCCCTCCAATTCCACTACTGGACCCACTTCCTTCTCTGCCAGTAGATCTTCCACTGAAGAATTTCTTATCTTGCGCTAGGTCAGACTCTTTCTGTACCCCAAATCTATGCTGCTCCTCAAAGTTCTTAATCCCAAGATCTCTTAGCGTCCTTGAAAGCAATGGGACATAACCTTCCATTATTATAGTCACCTGATCAGATTCAGTTGGTCTATGCTTTATTTGTGATAGCTTTCCTCTCCATCTTGTTAAGTACTCAGCAAAGGACACATTGAACTTCTATTTCATGTTCTGTAAGTCCCTTAGAGATACCTCCATTGGGGCATTCAAACAGTATTGCTTGATAAATGCAGTATAAAGTTCCTTTTAGTCACCCTGCACACGTGGTTCCAGAGTATAATACCAACGAATTGGACCGACTTCTAAGGGCAGAGGGAATTGCTTAACAATTTGAGATTTGGTTAATTTTGTTGCTTGCATATAGGTCACATATTACTTAAAATGTAAGTGAGGGTCATTGGTTCCAGAATATTTCTTCATGTTTGGGAATTTAAACTTTTGAGGTAGAGGGCCTTAGCTTTATCTAAATCAAAGCTAGTGTAATCCATCGGGGCATCAATCCCCTTCTCTTTCATCATTATTTGCATCTGAGCCACAATCTTGGCGATGTCTTTGGCCCAGTCTGACTTTTCTACATCCTCTGTATTATCCACCCTTTGTCGGATCACCTGTTATGCTAAGAGAGTTTCCTAGTCATCTTCTATTTCCCATCTCCCAGAATTTTCTGTGTCAAGATTAAAAGGCTGTGGTTGAGGCACTGGTGGCTCTTGTCTATCCTGTCTCCTTGTTTCTACCCTCATTTCTCGCATGATTGTATGGGTTTGTTTAGCAATCACCACCTTTAATTTCTCCCCAAAAGCTTAGGATCACACCATGCCATCTCTATCTCTTTAGATATCTGAATTAATTGACCAGTTTTAGACCGTCTCTATGTAAAAGACCGATATGGCTCTATGTCTGCAACCACCATGGATTAGAAATTTGCATGACGTGTATGCATGATATGCAAATTTACCTTAATCCTAAAAGAGGAAAGTAAACAAACATTCTATTTACACATAATATATAACATAGCTCTTCAAACGGTAACTCCCCCTTTATTTCTTCTGCATGTGTGTTCAATGGCGAGTTTCTCGTCCTAGGATTGTTGGCTGGGTTTTGAATTATCAAAAGGGGATAATAAAACCGATGTATGCAATAAAACTATCAAGATGATATAAACAAGTAGCAATCCTTTGAATAAAACCAAAGTCCATTTTAATAGGCCTTAAAAACATAATTTGGCATAGTCCATCCTTAATGGGCTTGGGCTTTATTCTAGGAATTACTATATGGCATAAATCATACACATTTTTAGAAGAAATCCTAAGGAGAGTTGCTAAGTCATTATATGAGCTAAGTCAAGGGTAATAAGCTTCGACTCCCATAGTTATATACCTATATTACGTCTCCCCACTCAAGGGTGCGTACGACGTGGATAAGTACGTGCTATGAGTGTCAATAATCAAATACTTCACCACCAAGTTTGAGTGAAACGCAGGTAGCAAGGCAAAGATTATTTTTAGGTTATTTGGGACTTGAGTGCTCATTGTGTGAAAATGTGTAGTAAATGCATAAAATGCAAAGGAAATAAAGGAATAATTAAAGATGATAAATTAAAAAACACTAGAATTAGTTTCTCTATCCCTAGTGGAGTCGCCACTATAGGCGATAAGGTCTAGCATGCGCCCAAGTGTTTGGCGACCACGTCACTATACAAGCTCAGGGCCTGCTAGGAAATATATAATGGGCTTGTGGCCCAAAATGGAGAGGGAGTCGCCACTCGGATGAAAGCTGGGACACATTATACAACAACTGTATTCCACAGAGGCTCCTAAAAGCCGTCATTAGAGATCGGGTTCGGAAACTGGGTATGGGCTTTTGAATGCCCACCCAACCTTATGGTTGGCCTCTATGTATGTTTTGTATTTTATTACCTTTGATTATTTAATTATTTCCCTATTACTATGTGAATTACAATCATTTCCAATTTTACATTCTAATCGGAATTTGCACATTAGTCTTGGTTTGTATGCTTATAGCCCGAACATTCAATCAAATAATAAATTACACAAATACATGTCAAATAAATGGGGGAAAAGATAAGAGATTACAACATTTTACTTCAAATAAAAGTAAAATAAATTACAAGTAAACCAAAAATAAACCAAAAGTAAACCGATAATGAACTAGAATTAAATTACCAAGAAATCCTCTCAAGAACTAATGAAGGAATTAAAAATTCCTTAATTGAAAAGTTATATTAAAATCCTGCAAAACTAAAAGCATTAATCTTTCCACAAATACAAGATTAATCAAGAAAAAGGAAAAGTCCAATTTGTTAGTTCCACATATAAATAAATACTCAATTAAACACAATATATATTAACTTATTACACATAAAAATCATGACATATGGCAAGAAAAATGCGTGAAACATGTAAATTATATGAAATAAGCGTAACATATGCAAGCAAAATCAAGCGAAGTTCTGGTCGGGAGGTGATCGCCTCTTCAAAGAGGCGTCGCCTCCTGGGCAAAAGATGACCCAAGGTCACCACATCACGAAGGGGCGATGCCCCTATGAAGAGGCATTGCGTCTTCAACAGAGCATAACATATTACATTTTCTTAGCATTTAAGCAATCTTCTAAACAAATTCAATTGAGCAAAGCTCAATGCAAATACTTAAAATATACAATTAATGCTCAACACTTCATGCAATCATGCTTCATATATGGCTCCAAATAAACACCAAACATAATAACAATCAAGAAAACTATGAAAATGAAGGCTTAAAGTGAAATGAAGAGTTTAAAGCTTAATAATGAGAATCCTCACTGATTGAAGCAAGGTCAAAACTCCTAACTCAGCCCTCAAAGTTAGTTTGATGATTCAAATGATTTGAATACAAGAGAGACTCCTTTTCTTCTTAAGAAATTCAACTCTTAAGCTTTAGGATAAACTTTTTCTTCTATTCTCCTTCTTGTTTCTTTTCTTTCTCTTTCCGAAATGTCCTCTCTTTTCTCCTTATTTCCTTCCTTTCTAAAAAATGGCCCCTTCCTCCTTCACCAGCCAAAAGACCTCTCTTTTAAACCTCTAACCTTATCTTCCCATTTTCCCAAAAATACCCTAAGATAAAAGATCATCATTCCTTCCCCCTTCCCTCTCTTCTTTACCTTATTTATACCTTTAAAGTTATATTTTCCCGTATAAATTTGTAGATTAGAGATATGTGGGTCCACCCTGTGTGTAATGAGGCAAAAAAATGCATTTAATGCAAAGTGGATCGGCTATTGAGGAGGTGTCGCCTCATCGGGCCTAGGTCTAAAAGGCGTCACCTCTTCGAAGAGGCAATCGCCTTTTCATCCCAGGCCTGGGGTTGGGCCACTGGCCAATGGGCTTGGGGGATTAAATTTGAAGTTTTTTGCCCTGACTAGGTGATTTGTGCTCAATTGAGGGTTTTGGGCTCTCAAGTCCATTTCTAAAGAAAGTTTCGGGTCCTCTTGCATTTAAAACTCGTATCACCTTATCATTGGGCTTTTGTTGTGGGTTGATCAAACCGAGGGATTTCAGACTATCATACTATACATTGCTCCAATTACAACACTCACTAGCACTCCTCTTACTGTTATTTGTTTCGTCCATGGGTGTGTTCTCGTTACTACTCCTTCTGCTTCAACCTTTGGCTGATCTTCTTCCATTTCTTCCTTCTGTATATCTTTCTTTTCTTTTACTTCTACTTCCATGCTCATGTTTCTACTAAAAGGTATCATCAACAATCCTCAATAGGAAAATTTATGTATGGTTCTTGAAATGCCTTTAAAACATTTAGAAAAAAAAACCTCACCTTTGTACTTGCTTTCTCCTTTTTTCTTCCTTGTAGTGTTCTTGCTCGGCTATGAGCGAGTTGCGTAGAGAAATATATAGTTGAGCTTGAACTTCTTGTCCATTAGATAGATTCTAAATTGAAAAGTGTTTCTATTCATTGATCTAGACATTTTATAGTGACCCTACCCAAAAGTATATCTATTGCATGTCTTATTATTATTATTTTTAAGGAAAATGATAGAGGTAGCTACAAGTAGGGGTGTGAATGAGCCAAGCAGCTCGGTATTCGGCTTGATAAAAACTCGTTCGAGCTCGTATACAAAAGCTTGTTTAATAAACGAGCTGAACTCAAACTATACAAAGATCGACTTGTGAAGCTCACAAACAAGCTCGAATAGAAGCTCGTGAGACAGCTCATAATTTTAATGTTTAGTAATTTAATTTTAGATATATAATATATAAATTTGTGTTGTAAAATATAATTTAAAAAATATATTATTAGAACAAAATCATAACTTTTATTAAATATATTGTAATTTATTTAATAAATAATTTTTTTAAATTTTTAAATGTATAATTTTAATTTATAGTTTATATTTTTTAAAATTTCTTTAGGCTTGTTTAAGCTCACGAATAGCTTGTAACACCATGTAGGATAGCGAACTTGACTTGTTTATAAACGAACCAAACCCGAGCTACCTAAAACTCGGATTGGCTCGACTTGATTACACCTATAGCTATAAACTATATGAATAGTGTTGTCGCAGACACCAAGAGATAAAAATTTTTAAGTTAAAATTACATGTTTGCCCCCATATATAGGGGCTAATCAATTGGGAAGTGATGATATAAAAGAAATTTCTCTCTCCATCGACACACTATTCATGTAACTACAAGTAACATAAATCATTATTCTTTTTTTTAATTATTAAAATTTAAATGTCACTGAATTCTAATTAATCTAAAACCATAAAACGGTAAAAATCTTCTAAACTCTAATTTAACGTGATTAAATTTATCACAGTTTAAATAAAAAACGTCGATTAAATGAAAATAACTATTTGCGAACTGAGTTAGCAGTTATTGGTCGATGATCTTCAATTCTTTCACACATAAATAGTAAATTAATTAGTTTATTTTTGGACACTTTTTAACAAAGAGTTATTTCTGAAATATTTTGAACTTTATCATCAATCTATATATATATATATATATATAAACACTGAGCCTCCTATAATTTTTTTTATTCAGTATTTTCTTATTTTGCCTAATGTATCCAATTCTAAAAATTTATAATAGTTACCTAAAAGAAATTAAAAAAAAATAATTTTTATAATATTTAAATATTAAAAAGAATGGTGAGTTTCAATCTACTTCTATCTTTTGGTTAACATTATCATCAAAGAGTTCTATTATCAACAACATCAAACAGTCCTATTTTTTTTCCATGGAACCGTATTGTATCATCAAACAGTCACATTTCGCAGAAAATTGATAAATCTTACCTTATCCATTGCCCACTTATTTCTATCTCTTGTATTTTTTGGTGTCCTATGATTACATGCCACAGTCGGAAAAGCAGGATTACATTCCTCATATAACGTACAATTCTAAGTGAATACAAAAACAATTATATAAATATTCATATAACTTAGAATTCTAAGTGAATACAAAAACAATTATATATATATATTACCATAAATCATACCAGTTATTATACAAAATTCATATCAGTTTTATACTAAAGGTTCTCCATCAAGCACTCAAAAAGGTCAATTTATATCCATCTAAATAGACGATTCGAAACCATTTTCTTGCATCTGTCTGTTAAATAACGCAATATCTTCTCTCTGAGACTAATTCTCTGACTGAATCCTTCACTGTCACCTCTAACTTCTTCAGTCAGGTAATGGTTTGACACTGAGCTCTCCTCTACAATAAAATGTTATTATAATTATTTTTTACAGTTATTTGATTGCTCTTTGAAATATAGTTTGTAAATTTATTCTCTACAATAAAATGTTATTATAATTATTTTTTACAGTTATTTGATTGCTATTTGTTTCTTATTTTCTTCTCAGATCAAATTAAGTTAAAATACAATGACTAATGTCATCTTACCGTTAACAACTTTAAAAAAAAATTCTCGCAAAATAACAAAATTTAGCATGCAAGATTTTCAAAATTTCCAACTAACATAGCTAAATATTATATTTAGCTATTTATAAAAAAAATCAATTCAAATTCATTTACAAATATTATTTTATTTAGTTATTTATAAAAAATAAATTCAATTAATTTTAGAATTGTTTCATTACAGGTCAATGAAATTTTACGTTACAGCAAAAACTTCAGGATTTCTCCAAAATTTAAATCTTCAATTTCTTTATAAAATCATAGCATATACAACAAGAGAACAATATCAGATGATATAATAGCATGCAACAAGAAAAAAATAATGATGCTCTATTTGTTATTGGAATATATGAATTTTTTTACTGGTCAAATTATCAAAGGAGTAAAAACTCTTAAATAATCACATTTAAGAGGAAATTAATATGCAACTTTTGCGTATGCAATGATTGAACATACGTTTTGCAATAAGAAAGGAACACAACTCCTATTGCAAATTGTTGAAGAAACAGATCATACAAGAAAATTTGACAACTATTGCAAAATATTAAAAACTATGGTGCCAAATCCACATTTCATAACCAAAGAAGTTGCAAACAATTTGTAAAGAAAATGGAGAAAACATTGAAAGCACAAGCTACAAGACTCAATAAATGAAGATTATATTGATATAAAATGCAAAAGATGCATCTTTGATGTACAAGTTTTTAGAACTATATTTTACTATATTAGAAAAAGTGTCAAGTATTAAATTAATGTACAAATTTATAAAATATAACTTATATTTACTTACCTATTTAAAATTTTTATTATGACATTATTTAAAAGTATATAATACATACTTTATATTTTTAATTTTGAACTGTCATTTATTATCTGTAAATCAAATATATATATACTACTAACATACAAATAAAAAAATATAAAAAAATATCTATTGAAAAATAATGAAATACAGCCCGTGGAATACGCGGGTTCACAACTAGTTGAATATTAAACCTTAAAGTCCTAGGAACTCCCCTATATCACTCCACCTAAGCATCAATAATTGGCTCGACTAGTTAATCACAAATATAGTCTCTCATGTAACACTACAAGATTCTGTCGATTTAGCGACAAAATTTTCTGTCGCTAAGTGACTTAGCGACAGAAATCCAAATCCATAGACTGGCAATGACGACATGATGATAGGAGATGGAACTGAATTGCCAATTACTCACACTGGTTCAAAAACTCTAAACACTCCCACTGATTCGTTTCATTTGGATAATGTTCTTTGTGTTCTTAGCATGAAACGAAATTTAATTTCTATTTCTCGATTTTGTCATTCTAACAAAACTTCAATTGAATTCTTACCAAATGATTTTTTTTACAAGAACTCAGCACAGGCAAAATACTGTTGAGGGGACAAACTAAAGATGGTGTATATAAGTGGTCGGAAACCCATCCTATCATTGCCTTTTCCAGTATCAAGTCTTCATCCTCTGATTGGCACCATAGACTTGGCCATCCATCCTTACCAATTCTCAAGCAAATTATGTCAGCTAATAATCTTAGTCTATCCGCTTCTTTACCTGCTATAGTTCATTGTAATGCATGTTTTTTGAATAAAAGTCACAAGTTGTCTTTCTCAAAATCTACAATAACATCATCACACCCTCTTCAAGTCATTTATTCAGATGTCTGGACGTCACCCGTTGTTTCAATTGATGGGTTCAAATATTATGTAATATTTATCGATCATTACACAAGATATGTTTGGTTCTACCCATTGAAACAAAAGTCAGACATGAAAGATGTATTTATGAGGTTCAAAAATATTGTGGAAAAACACTTTGACAACACCATTAAAACCTTGTATTCTGATAATTGGGGTGAATACAACCCTAAAATCCTTTTTGTCCCTCAATGGTATTACTCATTTAACCACTCTACCACACACTCCTGAACACAATGGTATGTCTGAACGTCGACACTTGCATATTGTTGAAATGGGTCTTGCAATCTTAACACATGCCTCAATTCCAATTTCATACTGGTCTTATGCTTTTTCAGCTGCTGTATATTTAATAAATCGGATGCCTACACCAAGTTTACAAAATCAATCACCCTTTGAAAAAATCTTTTTCGCCAAACCCAATTATACCAAACTCAAGGTATTTGGTTGTTTGTGCTATCCCTGGTTACGACCATATACAACTCATAAATTGGAATCAAATTCAAAACCGTGTTTTTTTATTGGGTACTCGATAACTCAGAGTGCATTTTTATGTCTTGATCCACACACCTCTAGAGTTTATGTGTCCATACATGTTCGGTTTGTAGAGTCTATATTCCCATTTGTCTATCTTAAGCCATAAGAGTCAAGACCACACTCAAACACTGTTGCTACTTGGTTTCCAACTCCACTATAACTACCAAACACCTCACCACCACTCAGTACGCCATCTACAATTGAAGAATATCAACAACGCCTTACTACC
The DNA here is from genome assembly GCA_949671775.1 of Mallotus repandus. NCBI lineage: Eukaryota > Viridiplantae > Streptophyta > Magnoliopsida > Malpighiales > Euphorbiaceae > Mallotus > Mallotus repandus. Next base: position 39,022 of record CATIWM010007848.1, on the reverse strand, counting down.
ACCTCAAACACGTCCACTAAACCACAAATACAAATCGTCTGACCTCCACCCTCTCATACCATGATCACGAGATCAAGAAATAACATTCACAAACCACTCAAAAAGATGAATCTCCATGCTCACCTAACAACACTAGAAGAAATAGAACCCGCCACAGTAACCTAAGCCCTCAAAAATTCTAAATGGCGTCAAGCTATGTCTGAAGAGTTCACTGCTTTAGTTAAAAATGGAACTTGGGAGCTTGTTCCACCATCTCCAAATTTTAATCTTGTTGGGTGTAAGTGGATTTTTTGAATAAAAAGAAAATCTATTGGCTCTATTGACAGGTACAAGGCCCGCTTGGTAGCCAAAGGATTTCATCAGCGACCTGGAGTCGACTTCCATGACACATTCAACCCAGTAGTCAAACCAACTACAGTTTGTATTGTGCTCAGCATTGCTGTCAGTCATGGATGACGATTAAGGTAACTTGATATTAACAATGCATTTCTCTAAGGTAGCCTACATGAGGATGTGTATATGGCTCAACCCCATGGTTTCATTAATGGTGATAAACCCACTTATGTGTGCAATCTCAGAAAAGCTATTTATGGGCTCAAACAAGCTCCACATGCCTAGTATAACGCACTTCGAACTTTTCTTCTCCAAGTCGGGTTCTAAAATTCTCTTGCTGATACATCTCTCTTTGTTTATAATGATGGCACCCATATCATCTACCTAATTGTTTATGTTGATGATTTAATTATAACGGGAGATACGCCTCGTAAGGTTGATAAGTTTATTTAAGTTCTTGCTCAACAATTCTCACTCAAAGATCTTGGGCAATTGTCATACTTTCTAGGCATTGAAGTAGTTCAAAATGATATGGGCTTAATTTTGTCACAACGAAGATATATATTGGAGTTACTTCATCGCGCAAAGATGCAGGAGGCAAAATTAGTGCTCACTCCTCTGCCTACCAATGTCCAACTGACACTAAAAATTGGGAATCCCTTATCTGATCCTACGGAATATCGAGCACTAGTTGGCAGTTTGCAATATCTATTAATAACCAGACCTGACATTGCATATATAGTGAATAGACTATCGCAATTTATGCATCAACCAACAATTGATCATTGGACATGTGTGAAGAGGTTACTTCATTATTTACTTGGCACTCTTGATGACGGAATCCAACTTCATCACCACTCTTCCACTAGTTTTCATGCCTTCACCGATGCCGATTGGGCAGGTAATAAAGATGACTTCTCTTCAACAGGTGCTTACTTAATTTATCTTAGGAAAAATTTGATTTCATGGAGCTCCAAGAAGCAAAGGACAGTGGCAAGATCATCTACTAAAGCTGAATACCGGGCAGTTGTAAACACTGCAGCTGAAATTTTATGGATCTGTAATTTATTGAGAGACCTACATATTAAGGTGCCTAATTGCCCTGTTATTTACTTTGACAATGTTGGAGCCGCACAATTATGTGCCAATCCAGTATTTCATTCCTGAATGAAGCATGTAGCAATCGATTTTCACTTCATAAGGCAGCAGGTGCAAACTGAATCCCTTCGTGTTGCTCATGTGTCATCTGCTAACCAGCTTGCAGATGCTCTAACTAAGGCACTCCCATGACCAAGATTTCTGCAGTTGAAGAGCAAGATTGGACTGCTCTCTAGACGTCCATCTTGAGGGGGCATGGTAGAGGATTTCACTCCTCAAGCATAGGATCTAATCTATTCAAATCTTTTCAAATTATTCAAATATTTTCTGCCGTAATCTTCCATTAGTTTAGGCTTGCTGTTGTACTATTTTGTATATATTTGTGCTCATTTCTTTAATGAAAAATTATTCTTCTTCAAACTCTGTTAGGTACATGGACTCTCAAAGATTCCCAACTTATCATAAAAAAGTTAAAGCAAATGATTGAATTACATCACATGTACTTCATGAGTTCTAAATTAATTGGTCAAGGCGGAGGTCTCAGAATTTGAAAGTTTTGAATTCAAGTTCTAGTGGTGCAATATTAAAATTTGAGTGTTTGATTATCACCATAAGATAAGTTCAACATTATTTATATAACTATAATAATAATAATAATAATAATAGATAATATGATAGCTATATCATAATATGATATATATATATATATATATATATATATATATATATATATAGTTGTAATTCTGTATTGTTCAAAAAAAATTGCATCACATGTATAAAGCTTCGAAGTCCCCCACACATTCAGCCGATGCAAATATCCCCGACTGACTTCATTGATAAAATTAATTAATTCAGATCTACCCTTTTCAATCCTTCAAAATTCATGTAATAATTACTGTAATTGTGTTTGGCTGGTTACCCAAAGTCTTGTGCTTACCATATAGTCTTTGGATTATAGTCTTCACTTGTTCTCAAATCATGCTATCTAATTCAGAATTTTTCGTCTTTATTTGCCTTTCATTAGAGAGCGAGAAAAAAAACACACACACTCATAATCCATTTGCATTTTATTAAAAGAAAAAAAATTAATGTTAAATTTTATATATTTAGCTATGATGAATTTGGTATTTAAAGTTTATTAGATATTAACTAATCCGGTTTGATGTAAATATAATTATAAAGATGAAAAAAATTTTAGTAACAAATTTAACGTTATTGCATTACCATAACTTAAATTTGAAATATTATTATCCCTCACGAGTAGTTTAAGTGATAAAAGATAATTGAGGAGAGTGAGATTTGAACCCCCACCCCCTCTCCCTCCCTATGGTGTTAAAAATTAACTATTTATACTAATTATTCAAAAAATTTCAAATATTATTTAAACAAAAATAATCTACAAAAATAATCTTTATATGTTGATTTCAATAATTATTAGTTACTTGCGACGAAATTTTAATTATATTTATCTTGCTTGTACTCCTTAAATAAAATAAAAATGATTCTGAATAGCAATAGGCTATAGCTAGCTTTTCTACATTTCATGAGATTTTTTTTTGAATTTTCAATGAGCTCGTCTGCACGCACAAATATATTTATATATATATAGTCATCATCTTGTTAACTTTTGTCCATTATTAGGACAGAAAATTTCACACAAGTTCGTGCATGATTAAGATTAGTACACAAGTCATTTTCAAAAATAAAAAAAAGATTAGTACACAAGTCAGTATCAAATAGACAACTCAGTGTCGAAAATATATATGAAATCTACTTCTCTAAGAGTTTAATTAATTAAGTTAAGTTTCAGTAATTAATGTGCATTGTCGACAGCATATATATAGGAAGCACATCACTATCCAACAGTGAGACTTGCACGTAAATGTGTAAATACACCCTGCCACAACTCAAATATTATGTGCCTAAATTCTAATGTTCCTTTTCTTTTTGGTATATTTCTCGTGTACTGACTTCTTGTGGAACATACAGAAAAGTAGAAGATTACTGCAGGGGGATAAGGCAGTAGTTATGACCATGAACCTCTTCTTAGCTGTAGTTGCTGAAGGGATTCTTGCCTACCACACACCCAGCCATGTAAAACAAAAAGATCCTATGAATGTGTGCCTAACAAAAATAAAAGGCATATGGGTGCTATCAGGTCGTGTCTCTACTTTTTCCCCATATAATACTCTGGCATCTAGGTTGTATCAGGCCAACATTACTGAGAAAAATCAATGTCATATCTCTTCAATATGGGCATGCTATAGCTAGTGATGAAGAAGTAGCTAGTCATTCCTTTTACTTTGTGCAGCTTGATTAGTTTGTGTCATGATATGGACGTGCATATAACATCACCACATGTTTCCACCTGACCTCTTTAACATCATATTATTCTTCTATCTTAATTTGATTTAATTATAAGTCAACTAATGCAAAATGCATATGGCGCTATTGATATGATGTTATATAGGCATAATACATACGCAAACCTCTAAACTTACCAGTTTTTGCCATTTAAACACCTATATTTACATTTTTGACATTTGAACACCTCAATTTGTCAAAACATAACTTTTAAACCATTTGTTGTCCAATACCAAATTGAAGAAGCGCGAGTTTTTACTTGCGTGTGAAGAGTTTCCAATAAGCATGACACGTATCTCACTCAAGAGATATCCTACACCTTCCCATACCAAACAATTCTCGCTCAAGATCGTGGCTGCGACTGCTGTTGGTGTTGATTTACTCTGCCAGTTGGTCCGAATGGAAGAAGAGATCTCCTCCTACTCCAGCTTGCATCAGCAAGCATTTGCCGACTGCATGTGGGGGATGGTGCTTCTTTTGCCACTAGCCACTTTATAATCCTAAAAGAAAACAACCAGAAAATGCAGTACTGCTTATGGGAGTTGCTGGCTTTTTTTCTTTTTCCAGGTACACAATGCAGGTTTCTCTGCTCCAACTCTAATTCAGGCACAATCATGGCCAATTGCTTTGTAAAGCAGAGATATAGTGGCCATTGCTAAGACTGGTTCAGGTAAGACCTTGGGTTACTTAATTACTGGGTTTATTCATCTCAAGCGCTACCGTAATGACCCTCAGTTGGGCCCAACTGTGTTGGTACTGTCACCAACAAGAGAGTTAGCGACACAGATACAAGATGAAACTGTGAAGTTTGGAAGGTATTCCAGATTTTGTATTTGGGGTACAAAATGATTTATGTTTATAAGAAAAACTTTTCTGGTAGATTCTATTCTTAATTATTTAAGTTGATATTTTGACCATATTCTACACAAGAACATTCAATAAAATGGATAAATTTCATCCCAAAAATAGTTCTTTTTTATGCCTTTGATTGTTTTCCTTAAAGTGAAATTACTGTTAATCTCTTTTTCATTATGTTATTGAGTTTTGGTATGTAGTTATGCCAGTGTTTATATGTCAGAGCCTTCTCGGCGCCAGACCCTCATGTACATTGCAATTTCTCCAATTGAAACTGTTCGATGAAATGCCTGAGAGAAGTGCTAGTTCTTGGAAACTTAATGGATTACCATGGGAGATACAAGTAGTTAACACGCTCCTTAGTTCTCCTACATCCACACAACTAGTCCCCTTCTTCTACCTCTCGCTCTCTGTAATATATATGTGTGTATATATATAACTAGACTGTGGTCTCTCTCCCTTCCCTCTGCTTCTATATAATTACACATATAGCTACTCCTTTCTTCTTCTCTTTTCCACAGCTTAAAAACACTATTTTCTTTAAACAGATGCTCTGGTTTTGGTGTGTTCTCTCTCAAGCTTACTAAAGCTATGGCTATTCGCAAAGCTCTTAGTTGCTTAAAGGAGCTACAACTTGACAACATTTTACTTGAAACAGATGCTTTGGTTTTGGTGCATGATATCTGCAATAATCATCATGAAGCAACTCCTGTTGGGTTGATTACTTGTGATTGTATGCATCTGTTATTTTCTTTTCAAAATATACAGTTGTTTTTTGTGAAACGCTCAGCTAACTAGGCTGCTCATATTCTAGCTAAAGCAGCTGGTTCTATTGCTGATTGTTGTGAGTGGAGGGATAGAGCTCCCATTTTCTTATTTGATATTTTGTTCGTTGATTCTCAGTAAGGCAAAAGGACCAAATTGGACCCTAACGTTTCACCCTAATTACACATTGGTCCTTCCCAACTTTTTTTTGCAATGTGGAACCCAAACTTGCGAAAGTGAGCACAAATTGGACCTTGGCGTTAATTTCATGTCAACAGACGTTAACTGATGCTGATTTGGATGAACCCGACCCCACCAGTTGCTGAAGAAGACGTCGACGTGGCCACAAAAATGCTAATTCAGCTATTAAAAAAAATTGGCGGTAAAATTCCCTCCTAATAGCTTGGGTTTTACCGAGTAGAAGTTAACATTAACACCTTTTTCTACCTGTTTGCACAGGTTCTACATTTATTCCAGCTGCAATTGACAAGCATTGTACTAAACAAACCCTACAAAAGAAGCTTTTTTACAGAGAATGCCTATCCTTGCCATTGTTAAAGTGCACTGACAAAGGGTAAAGAAATAGGAAAAAGAGCTTTGCACATGTGCTTTGTCTTATTCAAGAAAGGTATGTACATTCTTTATTATATATTTTGTTTACTTATGTGCTTGATTATAGAGTAATAAAATGCTAAAATGGTTGTTATTAGTGATAATTTTGACTTATTAGTGAAATATAAAAGCTTCGGTTATGTTGAAGTGGTCCATGACTGCCTTTTTTAATTTTTTTTTGGCATACAACATGAATAAAATAGATCTGGTTTTACACTATGGGGGTACATGGCAACACAAGCCTGTTTTATCATATATTGGGGGAGAAGCTATGACAATTGGTGATTTGGACATAGACCTATTATCAGTGACTCATTTAATAAAGAAGTGCACTACAGAGTTAGGTGTGAAAGTTGGAGGGAAATTATATTTCGTAAAACCTGGTACAAAATTGAGTGATGGACTGTTGAGTTTGTGTAATGATGCTGACATTAAAAGCTCGGCAGAGTGCATTTTAGATGTTGGTGTTAGGCAGGTGCATATATATATGAATTATGAGACTGAATTTGAAGTGGGAGGGGTTGGAAGTCTTGGACGCAATATTGGATCTCAACATAGCTTTGTGCAAGCAACTGCAAGGGAACCTGGTAAGACATGCACAAATACGCAGTCAACATTTGATGTTTGGGTTAATTAAATTTTCAACGAGAATGATCCCTTTTTAACTCAAATTTTAGGTGAGTATCAAGTCAATGTTGAAGATTGTAGGTTGAACTCAATAAATTTACAAGATGGGAATAACTGTGATGGGGAGGATAATGGTACAACAGAAGAAAGTGACAGTAGCACCTCTGAAAATGAGAGCAGCGAAGAAAGTGAGAGCAATAAAGAAAGTGAGAGCAGCAAAGAAAGTGAGTGCAGCGATGAAAGCTCTGAAAGTGATGACAGCGAAGACAGTGAGGATTCTGAAGATGAATCAAAAGATAATGTAGAAGACATTGAAATCTTAAGGGAAAACAGAAAAAGGGTAAGGTATGATATTGATGATGACAATCCACATTTTCTGTTGGGTATGCCTTTCACCGATGCTAATGAAGTAAAGGATGCTATAGCTAGATATAGTGTTGCCAAGGGTCATGACTTGAAGCTGAAGCCCAGTGAAAGATGGAGGATAAGGGCTAAGTGTAAGCAACCTAACTGCCTTTTTGTGATGCTTGTGTCCAAAGATGGGAACAAAGGTGGAATGAGTGTGAAAACACTTCAACCAAATCATACATGCTATAGGACATTCAACAATTCAAGAGCAACAATGGCATTTTTAGCCTCATATTTCAAGGATAAGATACAAAAAAAAACCTAAGACCACTATTAAGGACATGATGTCTGATGTGAAAAAAGAACTAAGGTTGAATGTGAAATCATCAAAATTAAGGAGGGCTAGGAAGAAGATAAAAACTAAGTTAGAAGGTGGCTATGTCCAAAATTTTAGATATTTGGGAGCTTATGCACATGCTGTGAAGGCAAGCAACCCTGATTCAAGAGCTGACATTGAATTGAACAAAGAAGAACTGGAAAAAGGTAGATATGTCTTTCGAAGAATGTTCATATGCTATGCTACCCTGAAGCAAGGTTGGAAAGCCGGATGTAGGCCTAGAATCAGGCTAGATGGATATTTCTTAAAGGGTGTTACAAAAGGCCAAGTTCTAGTGGCAGTTGGGAAGGATGCTATGAATCAAATGTATCTGATCGCTTAGGTTGTTACAGATAAAGAGAATAAAGTAAATTGGGAATGGTATCTTCAGTGGATTGTTCAAGAGCTAGAGTTGGAAGATGGAAGTACTTTGACTTTAATTTCAGATATGCAGAAGGTTGAGTTCCTTAGGACATTGTCAAAGGACATCTCAACAGGTATATATATATAACTTTAGTTCATTAAATTAGTTTCCTTTAGTTGAATATTTGTATTCATGATAGCACATATGTATATTTACATCTGTTACTAAATGCTTTTGTTAAAATGATAGCAAAAAGGTAAAGAAGGTAGTTATGGAAAAACATATAAGAAGCAAAAAATAGAGCTGCACAAAGGAATGTGGGACATTGATTATTCTTTGATGAGTCCACAGGAAATATGATATACAATGTGAGTTAATTCAGCATGTTATGTATCATAGTAATTGATGGTGATTAGAAATTGTTTTGAAATTTTTTATAAAATTATGTCATTATTTCAGCCGGGTGAAAGAACTGAAAGAGCAGTTTCTGAGGGTGATGATATCCATGCACACTCAAGCCAGGAAACAGACCCTCAAACGAGGTTTCCCATCCCAAATGAGAGCCAATTACAAAAATCTTTCAAGAAATCGAGGGTGAAAAACAATCAAGAAAGCTTGAGGAAAATTATATTTAAAGGGAATACTAGCGAAGTTTGTTGCCAAAAGAGATGCCATTTAAATCACCTGGGTTGCAGTGGGAAGGACAACCTTCCATCACTTCAAACAACCTGCAAGAACAAGTAGAAAAAATGGTAGGAGATATTCAGCGGAGGTCAACGGGTGCTGAAAGTATTTGAGAATGCAGATGACACTGTTATAGCTTAGTTCCCACAGGAACTTCTTTTGTAATTTTTGAGAATCACGTTCCTTAGGAACTTCATGCCTATGGATGTCATATTTTGCTTAAAATCCAAACATTTAGGACATGTGATTGCCATTGTGTGTTGATTTTTTTTTTTTTTGTTTATAAAGGACAGACATATGGCAGAATTGATGCTGCTTTATTACTATATTTTTGGTGATGCTTGATACCGTTATAATGCTAGATTTTCATCCTATAAACAAATAAGATACATGGTATATCTTGTGCTCATTTGATAGGGTCTGAAGACATTGGTAATGTGTGTCTTGTGCTCATTTGTTTGGTATTTATGTAAATTTATGTGATTGATTTTGACAAAGTTGTTGATGCTAGAATTGCATCCTCTAAACAAATTAGACTAAATATATCTAATCTTTTAGTTATTTCATGTAGAAAACACAATAGCATGTCATCCAACTGTTTTTTTCATTGGCATTTGTTAAGTGTTACACTGCATCTCTGATTCCTACACATCTGATTCCTATATATGTCTACACATCTCATTCCTACATATTTCTAAGCATTAACATACAACCAACAAAAGCAAAAGCCAAAATACAAAGAACAACCAAAAGAACATTATATGCTATTTTCAAGTGCTTTCTTGCTGTAGCCAATTTTACAGCACATGTTTCTTCTTCATCAGTCGATTTTTTTTTCAATTGCCTAACTTCGTTCATTATAGCATCCACTTCAGTCCACATATCCTCCTTGCAAAGTGCCTCTATCTTTCGCTTCAAAGATAAATTTTCTTGCAACAACACCTTCCTCTCCACCTTCAAGTCATTAATAACTTCTTTTGCCCTTTCACTCATTTCTCCATTATACCATACAAAATAATCACAACAATTTTGTTCAATTCCTTCCGTATTTCCCTGAAATCACCCATAAAATTCAAATTTACAAAAATAATATTAATGTCTTAAAACTGTACTGCAAATTAAAACCCATTAATTACTTAAACTTACTATGTATTTAGGGTAAGCATAGAACCTTCTATGAGGGTTTCGATCTGTCACCGAGGTTAATAAAGCACAAGGAGCACCACAATAACATCTTTTGTTCCCTCCTTCTGCATGTTTTATTCGCGCTGAAGAGGATGCTTTTGAGCTCGATGACATCCTTGTTCTTCTTTGACAATGTGCAGCGTTGCTCAATTAGTTATATAGGTTGGCTGTTGTTTGAGATATTTGAAAAGAGAACTTAGAGAAAATGAAATTGGGGGGGAGAGGACGAGGGAAGAACAACTTAGGGATTTCATAACTTGATTTGGGTATTTTAATTACTTCCAACGATAATAAGCTAAATCAGCATTTTTGTGGCCGCGTCGACGTCTTCTTCAGCAACTGGTGGGGTCGGGTTCGTCCAAATCAGCATCAGTTAACGTCTGTTGACATGAAATTAACGCCAAGGTCCAATTTGTGCTCACTTTCGCAAGTTTGGGTTCCTCCACATTGCAAAAAAAAAAGTTGGGAGGGGCCAATGTGTAATTAGGGTGAAACGTTAATGTCTAATTTGATCATTTTGCCTTCTCAGTAATGAAGTTTAATCTTTTCATAAAAAAAAATTCAGCTGAACTTCACTATAGTAACGTGCCCAAGAGCTTTTGAATTCACATTCTATGGTACCTTATATTTTTAGCAAGTTGAAGTGTTTAAATGGTAAAAATATAAGTTCAGGTGGCTAAATGGCAAAAATTGATAAGTTTAGGGGGTTGTGTATGTATTGTGCCATGTTATATATATATACATTACATGTTAGATCCATCATGTAAAAAATTATCCACTTTAATTTAAATTTAACCGTCGAATTTATCTTTATCAATGTAAGATTTTTTTTTTTCATTTGCCGCACTCGGTGTCTGGTATCCCATAAAATCTGACTGATATGAGATTTTAATAGTATCATATAACATGTATTTAGTTGTTAATTGATTTTTTTTTTCAAATCCATCCACTAGTACCTTACACCTTAGATTAGTTCCACTTTAACAAGTGATCTATACATGTATAACTTTAATGTTTGTGGTATACAATTACTCAAAGTGCGGTAGTTAACTAATAGCATCCATCAAGTACTATAGGCGCAGTGATGAAATGTTAATGTAATACACCCAAATGATAGGAAGAAAAATCCTATACTGATGATGACCTTTCAAGATGTATCTCAGTGGAACTAATAATAGTTAGCTATGCACAAAACCAGCAGCTATCCACAATCAACCGAAGCCTTAGATCACATTCTTTCTTTTGATTATAAAAGTCGAACTTAAAATTTTCCAAATGAAACATGATCTTTGCACATTTTATTATTCTACTCTAGTCTATATGCGGGTGTTTTGGAAAGAAGTCACTTGTGCAATTGGCTGGGGCCCTGATCTATATGACACTCTTCCATGGGGCTGCAGTGCCCATGAATCTTTATTTTCCTGGAAAATTCTTTCTCTTCATCAATGTGTCGCGTGCATGTTATTTGCTGCAAAACCATCGAATTTGTCTGTCGTTGGCTTGATGCACTGCATCTAGGAAGCTATAAATTTCATGCATATGGGTGGATTTATTCTGGCCAACGCGAGAATAGCAGCGGGAAGAGTCCACAGCCCTTCCCCACAGATTAATCCTGAAGCAACTGCTGGTATCATCAACTCTGCCCTTTTGCTGTTGAGTTTGTTCCATGTGAAAACAATTAAACTTCCGATGCACATGTCAATGGCAAAGTAAGCCCCAACAAGGAAGGGCACTGCCATGACCATTGGAAGTGGCATCCACGGGCCAAGCTTCCGTGGCGAGAAGTCTCTCACAAGGTTAATTGCTATTGCAAAACCAAAGAAGCCATAACAAAGCTGCAAGCAATGGTGGGGCAAAGCTGAGAACCCTTCAACGCCAAGAATTGCCATGTTTCTGTAAATGAGTGCATAAGGTGCTTTGAACTCTCCATGTGGATTTCCAACATCGAATGCTTTGTAGTAGAGGAAGAAACTCAGAGGAGCCATTACACAGCCAATTGCAGTGCCGATAACCTGGCTCAAGAACATTGCTCTTGGGGATGTAAAAGTTAGATGAGCCGTTTTAAAATCCTGCATCAGGATGCAGGCAACAGAAACAACCGATTTAATAAGGCCACACCCAGCAAGTGCTGCCACGACGCCATTCTCTTTCCCGGACAATGCAGCTAACGCAAAGAGAGCAACTTTCCCATAATTATAAGCCATGTTCATGTCGGTAAGACCAGCCCCATAAGCATTGCAAAATGCCAGAGATGGAGCAAGAAAGTAAGCAACAACAACATAGTACCATTTAAGCTGAGGGAATATGATTGGGACTGCAATTGTCGATATAACAGAGAAGAAAACATATCCAGCGAACCCTACCCACATAGGTATCCTTTCCCTGACGAACAGTTCATTTTGTTTCAGATCATCAGATGACTTCTGCTGTTCGTCCAAAGCTGCATGCAAGAGCAATGTCGTCAAGAACTCTTGTTGATGCTCCAAACCACCAGGAAAATTACAAGATTTTATGAAGGTGACAAAGACTGTTCATTTTACCTGCATCGAGGTTCTTCTTCTTTAAACTTCCATGAATATTGATTAGCGTAAAGCTCATTATCTTAACGAAATTGTAGAGCCCATCTCCTAGGATCAGGGAAACAGACAAAAAAACCTGCCAAATTTGGACCAAGATACAAAGATAATGGAAATAGATTTAGAAAGCGAGCAACCAAGAGCATAACTTTATTGAGTTGGAGGAACAGAGACTGAGAGATACCTTATAACCATACAATCCCTTCATGTCAGCTTCACCTTCTGTATTAACAGGAAACCAATCTCCCTTGAGCTTACCGATGAGTGGCCACATGATCCCAAATGAGAGGACAGCTCCAAGAAGTAAAGAAATGTTCACTAAGTGGGAAACAATCATCCCTGTTCCCACAAAAGTTGCGCTAAAATCAAAGAAAAATCTACCAAGAAACGAAAAGCAACGAAGAATTCATCAGTATAATCATGCATAACATGTTCAAAGAGTACAATTACGCATATGTGAAGAAAAGTGCAATACGTTTGCTTCCAAGCTTGCAATCCAAAAGTAGGGAACTGTGAAAACCCACACTTTTCTATCCCTGCATAAAACCACTTGAAAAATGCCCACAAGAAGCTGATTGAGAAGTACTTCATGAACCCACGAACTTGTTTCCTGTGGTAAAGTAGTAGTATCATAGTTCAGTGTCTTGGTTCTTGTATTTAGTTAGTATGTTTAAATCAGAGACAAAGACAAGAACTAGAACTGCTGAAATTGGAGTGTACTTAGCCATCTTGTCTCCTTGGGTATGGAAGCCATTAATGAGAACTGCAGTTGCTAATCCACTTGGATAGGTCAACTTGAGGTCTACTATCATGACCTGAACTCAAAATGAATAATAACCCATTTCAAGATAGAACCAAATCATCATTTTATGAGACAATTAATAAACTCCAAGCAGAACCTGATGTGAGATTAAGTAGTCAAAATTTAACAATAAAGATCCCTCTACTGGTCTAAAAAATCCTCCTTCAAATAGTAGGACAAAAAGCAACAGAACTTTAAGATTATATTAAAGTATTAAGAAACTATAGTCAAGGTACTGTATATACCTTTCTAAGTGGAATTAAGACAAAAAGACCAACAAAACAAACTAGAAAAAGGAAGCCAGTCATCCAACCAAACCCTGGTTCCTTTATAGCTCTTGGAGAGTTCCCTTCAGTGTGTTCCCCTGATAACTCGTATGTTTTCCTGTTTAATCCCAAAAGATATGAAGCAAATCCACCTGCAACAATCAAAAAAACAAATGTTAAATTTATTAAGCTTTCAAAAAATGGAAAAATGCTAATAAAAATACAAAGAATTAGCCAGTGTCTCTAACCTCCAACAGCGATACTGTAACAAGCAACTGCACAAGTTTGAATCATAGTATTCTCTTGGCGGGTAAAGGGTTTGGCTATATATCCTGCTTTATGAAGAATTTTTGTCCATGTTCTTACAATAACGAAAGCAAGAAGTGCTGCTGAGACATTTAGACTAGGAACCAGTCCAGTTGTAAGGTTTAGCTTCATTGCTATCACACTAAACACTGCTCCAATTACAGTACTCACTAGCACTCCTCTTACCGTTATTTGTTTCGTCCATGGCTGTGTTCTCACTGCTACTCCTTCTGCTTCAACCTTTGCCAGATCTTCTTCCATGTCTTCCTTCTGTATCTCTTTCTTTTCTTTTGCTTCTACTTCCATGCTCATGCTCCTGCTGAAAGGTATCATCATCAATCCTTATCAGGAAAATTTATGTATGGTTTCTGAAATGCCTTTAAAACACATGAAAAAAAAAACCCTCACCTTTGTTGTTGTTGTCTCCTTTTTTCTTCCTTGTAGTGTTCTTGCTAGGCTATGAGCGAGTTGTATAGAGGAATATACAGTTGAACTTGAACTAGCTGTCCATTATATAGATTCTAAATTGAAAAGTGTTTCTATACATTGACCTGGACATTTTACAGTGACCCTGCCAAAAGTATATTTATTATAATTGGATTCGAATTTAAAATACCACTTAAATTAGAATAACTTCTTACCAACTGATCTAGCAATACATCTCTTCAATTCTTTCACACATAAACACTAAACTAATTAGTTTATTTTTGGACACTTTTAATGAAGAGTTATTTTTAAAATATTTCGAACTTTATCATTATTGATTGAATATTAAATCTTTTAAGTTCTAGGAGTTCCATTTATATCACTCAACCTAAGCGTGAATAATTGGCTCGGCTAGTTAATCACAAATATGGTCACTCATGTAACTATATTTTCAATGGTTCTCCACGAATAATTCAAGTGAAAAAAAATATGGACATTCAATTAAGGAGAATATGGTTGAATTTGAACCCTCCACATTTCGTTTTCTTCCCTTATAATTTTGGAAATTTAACCATTTATACTAATTGTTGAAAAAATTAATCTTCAATGGACTACCTACCTCGCCTGTCATTTAGATTGCAGGCAAAGCACGTACACCACTTTTAATGATTATAATCTGATCTAAAATCAAGCTCTTGTAAAAGTGATACAATAAAATACTAATACTTTGTTTAATGATATTTAGGCAGGAGGTAGTAGCAATTTTAAAGTGTTGCAATATAAATGGCCTTTTTATTCAATGTAATTGGAATCGTTTCAAAACTATAAAATTATAAATTTTCATTTGAGTCCCATTGAAAATTGAAAAGCAAAAGAAATAAGATTTTAATTTCAAATCTTTTATATAAAAAATAGACGCTAAGTGTTTTATTTTTTTTATAAAACTTAACCGACTTAATTAAAATTATTCGGCCCTTGTACTACCATATACCAAAAATAATTATACTTATATAAATACTAATAGATACCAAAAATTTAGTAACCTAATAAAATTTAAATATCATGGATTTAAATCCTATTTAAATTCCTTTATTTTTCATATGAAAAAAAAAAAGAGGAATGTGGGTAGGCTCTGGTTGACCTTATCAAATTATCATTGAACTCTACCTCTACTTTTCTCATCCACTGAGGTGGGTTATTGCCAATCAAGAGATAGAGCTTGTGAACTAGAGAAAGATTCTCTCTTTCTCAGCAAGTGGGTCGAATTCGAGGTACTCCAAATTAAAAAGTCAAAAATCTAAAATCATTGAAATTTCTATTATGTGAGATGTTGGTTTTGTGGGACAATGATGCAATGAATGGAAAATGATATATCTTGTCCTTTGCTTATAAATCATACATGTATTTTCTAAAAAATAATGATATATGTTGTGGTAGCAACATGTAAGGAGAAAAAAAATACTATTTTTCTTAAATTTTTTTTATAACTCATAAAAATAAAGAGAAAAAAATATTTTCACGAATAATTTAATTTTTGGAGATCATAATATTCACTTAAAAAAATGAGGTCTACAATTGTTCCACAAAAGGTTGGAGATATCCAGAGTTGATTATATTTATCTCTTGCTTTGTTTTCATAAAATCAACCTTGCCTTTTGGACGTGGGGGATCTCTACTTACTTGGGTATGCTTTACTTCATTGTCAATTCTACCTTGAAAATGATAGTGTTTTTTCTAAAACTATCGAAACTCTAATTTATCGTCAATTACATCAATCATGGTATAATTTTCATTGTTCTTGATAGATGGCATTGCTAGAAAATACTAATTTATTAAATTGTATGTCGGCATCGCATTAATTTTTATCATTATTGAAATCATACCGGAATATAACCATCATTATTTACTCTAAAAAGTTTTTTTTAAACAATAAATATTCTATCTATTTATTATTTTTAAAGACATTGAAATTATATAATTACATGTATATATATATAATTATAAAAAAAATAAAGGTGTGCGATATATATAGGGGAGGGTGGTCTCAAAGATTCTCAACTTATCATAAAAAAATTACAGCAAAGGACTGGATTATATATATATGATGTGTATAAGCTTCGAAGTCCCACACACATTCAGCTGCCCAATAGTTGAGAAAGAAGATGCAAATATTCTTCTTCTCTTATCTTATATATGTCTTGTACCCCCTTGACTGATTTCATTCCTAAAGTTAATTAATTTATTCATTCTAATCTACCCTTTTCATGATACCTAAACTTTTGATCGAATCCTTCCAAATTCTTGCAATAATTACTGTAATTTTGTTTGGCTGGTTACTAAAAGTCTCGTGGAGTTGTGCTTACCAAATAGTCTTTGGATTCTAGTCTCCACTTGTTCTCAAATCATGCTCTCTAATTCAGAAATTTCCGTTTTTATTTGTCTTTTATTAGTCGAGGGAGAACAAAAAAAAAAACTCACCCCCCATAATCCATTTGCATTGTCCATTTTTAGGACAGAAAATTCCACACTAGTTCGTGCATGATTAAAATTAGTCCACAAGTCTGTATCCATAGACAACTTGGTGCTGAAAATATATGAGAAATCTTCTTGTCTTAGAGTTCAATTAATTAATGTCATAATTATTTCGTGAGTTTCAGTAATTAATGTGCATTGTCAACAGCATATAGGAAACACATCATTATCCAACAGAGAGACTTGCATATAAAGATGTATATACACCCTGCCACAACTCAAATATTATGTGCTTAAATTCTAATGTTTTTTTTTTCTTTTTCTTTTTAGTCTATTTCTCGTATATTGACTTGTTGTGGAACATACAAAAAAGTAGAAGATTGCAGCAGGGTATAAGGCAATAGATACGACCATGAACCTCTTCTTAGCTATAGTTGCTGAAGGGATTTCTGCCTACCACCACACACCCGGCCATGTAAAACAAAAAGATCCTATGAATGTGTGCCAAACAAAAATAAAAGGCATATGGGTACTGTGGGCTGTCTCTCTACTTTTTCCCCATATAATAATCTGGCATCTAGGCTGTATCTGGCCAGCATTAATGTGAAAAATCAATGTCATATCTCTTCAATATGGGCATGCTATAGCTAGTGAGGAAGAAGTAGCTAGTTATTCCTTTTAATTTGTCCAGCTTGATTAGTTTGTGTCATGATATGGGCGTGCATATAACATTACCAAATGTTTCCACCTGACCTCTCTAACATCACATTATTCTTCAATCTTGATTTGATTGAATTATAAGTCAAATAATGCAAAATGCAAATGGCGCTATTGATATGATGTTATATATATCTATTACATGTTAGATCTATAATGTAAAAAATTATCCATTTTAATTTAGATTTAACCCTCGAATGTATCTCTGCCCTTAACCGATGTAAGATTTTGATAGCATCAAATAACACGTATTTAGATGTTAATTGATTTTTTTTTTTTTTTTTTACATTCCATCCACTAGTACCTTACACCTTAGATTAGTTCCACTTGTGAACTATACATGTATAACTTTAAGGTTTGTGGTATACAATTACTCAAAGTGCGGTAGTTAACAAATAGCATCCATCAAGTACTATAAGGCCAGTGATGAAATGTTAATGTCATACACCCAAAAGAGAGGAAGAAAAATCCTATATTGATGATGACCTTTCAAGATGTATCTCAGTGGGACTAATAATAGTTAGCTATGCACAAAACAAGCAGCTATTCTAACTAATAATAACAAGTAGCCCAGTTTCTGTCTAATTTGTTGCCCTAGGAAGTGTCCTTAAGTATTGTTTGTAGCCCACAAGTAAGTTTCGATCGAACTTCTATGGTGGTAGATAACGAGGGCTACTAGTCTTTGCGCTTTTGGGCTCTTCCTCTGGCCTTCCAAAGTTTTGTCTTATAAAATTTATTGTTGAGTGGCTTTAATTGTTTTTTTTTTTATCAATTTTGAGAGTCATTAATTATTTTCAAGAATTTTGCAGTAATAGATGAGTAGGACATTTCATGGAACACATATTGCAATTAGACATTTCTTAGCTCTTTTTTTTTTCTCCAATAGATAGCATTTAATGGTGAACGATTATTATACAAGAACACTCAATGTGAAAAAAAAACCAAGTTTTTTTCTTTTTTTTTTTGGGTTAAATATGCACTAAACACATTCTTTAGATTATAATGATTCTAACAAAGAATGTTAAATAATCAATCTCATTGAAAAAATAATCAATTGATAACTTCTCATTAAAAATATTTTAAAGGAGATGATTGCTCTCTATTATGTAGTTTATCGATACATAAATTATATGATCCCTATTAAAAAAAATAATACACATAATCAGTATTCATGCAAAGTTGATTGAAAAATGAAGTTCATGCACCGAATCATCCATAATATTATTTTTCAACTTTAATAATTTAAAATTCAGTGAAATCTAATTAATTTAATTTGATTCACACAAAATTATAAGAATAGTAAATTTTTTTTACATTATTGTATATATTATAGTCTAAAATATAAGACGTGTTTAAACAAAAATATTATAATAACTTGTTATAGCTAATTTTAATAATTGTTTGTAAAATATCATTTTTATGCTCACGCAAATTAGAGGTTTTCTTTGTTATTAACAAGATTAGTAGATAATTTCATCATCGCTGCCCATAAAATAAAGTTGACTGATATTTATTTGAGGCATAAAAATCGAATGCACGCATTAATAGTAGATAATTTCCTCATCTCTGCCCATTACCAGTCTACGGTCATGAATCTTGCACCTCCACCGAGCAATCACATGCAAATCATCCACAACAGGCCAGCGCCATTGGCCCTGCACACGCCAAATTATATGTATAATATAACGAAACGTGTAGCTATGTTTATGCCAAAAACGACACCAAACCCAACAAAGAATTCTTTTTCCTTTTTCCGCATTCCGTTGACAAAAACCGCGTGCCCTTAGCCCCCAGAATTCGAAAATTATAGTCCCATTTGGACACAAACTATTCAAACAAGCCGCCACTACCAAACTCTCTATATAACATAATCAAGAAAATTATATATACATAAAAAAAAAAAACTCTTCCCACCGTCTGTACTCCGATCATATCATCAACAATGTGTAGAACCACAGATTCTCTTGGGCTCTTGCAGAAAGTTCCAAGTAGCTTAAAAATTAAGGCTTTCTTTATCCGTTTTTCTGATTTAAAGTCATGCAAGAACTTGCCAGACTCGCTCACTCTTCTGTATCTTCCTCGCATTGATAATGGAGCTGCTGAGCTTCTTGTTCGTGGGTATAAGGTGGAACCTGTTTCTCCTGCGTTCTTGACGCTTCATCGGGTTGGTAACGTGAAAACCAAGAAAGGAGAGGCCATCTTTGGGTCAAGAGAGCCTGTTCGAGCAAGTGGAGAGGTTCGGTTTGAGGTTTACTTAAGAGATGACAGAATCTTGAAAGGAATGTTTAGGAAAGATATTAAGGAAGAGGCGTGGAAGTTGGAGTGCGACCAGTGGGGGCTCGAGGGTAGTGAGGTTTTTGTTGGAGGCGGGGGTGCGGCGGATGTGGCAGTAGCCGTGGATGGGGAAATGGCGGCACCTTTGAGCGGGAGAGCGGAGATGGTATCGAAGAGACAGCAGAATCATAAGAGAAGAGAAGGGTGTGATAGACTGGAGGTGATTCCAGAGGAAAGCGAGGGGGATGACGTTGATGATCGATGTGCAGAAAGTAGAATGGACCCTGGACTTGAACTGGAACAAGATTGTGGACCTGATTGTGACATGATGATGGACATGGGTATGGGTATGGATTTGGACGGAGTGAAATGGGCTATTGATCTGGGTATTTGTGCTGTGTGTTTAGGAGTTGGATACTTGGTCTCTAAAGCTTCTGTTAGGAGCTTGAGACGTTTGAAGCTATTTTAGCCTCTTCAACCCAGTTTTGTTTCCTCTTCCCACTGTAAATTTTTTCATCAATTGAGAAGCAAAAGAAAATTTATAATCAGTTTAGAAATTTATAATCAATTTAGTCATTTATCACTTGTTTTATAGTATATTACCTGTGCTGAAATCAACTAGCAATCTACTCATTAGCTCTATTGACTGACCCCCTAATACAGCAGAAAACCGAACAATAAGGCTTGTTCTTACAGATCCTAGGAAGATCATCTATTAACAGCCATGATTCCCCAGGTGAACATCAACATATAAAGCACAAGTAGACCCTGTGTCTGTCTGTCAAAGCTGCATTGTATAGTTGCATTTGGATTTCCATGACCAGCCTTTGTTTGGTCCTCGACTGGCTAGCTCATGTAGCCCATGACCAAAGACCCAACAGGTTGAAATTAATTAGAGAAAACTACATTTACCTCCCTCAAGTTTGACCTAATTCCAACTTTCCTCCCTTTTATTTGAAAATCGAGCATTTACATCCTTTAGATTTAGTTCCGTAAACAATTTAGTCATTCCGTTAACTTTTCCATTAGTATCTTAATGAATAAAACATTTTACTCCCTCTATTTTATACGAATTAAATATTTTACTCCCTATATTTTGTAAAAACTAACACTTTAATCCTTTTTATTTTAATAAAAAAATTGTTGTTCTTTTATTTTCAAATTTTAAATCTCAATTTTTATTAAGTTTCAACAGTTAAACATGTCCTTATCAATTTAATTTAAATTAAAAAATTAAATTATAAATTTAATAATTCATTAATTTTTATTAAATTTATTTTATATTTATTTTTATGTTTGGTTTCATTAATTTTACCTTTTTTTAAGCAATTTATTTTATATATTACTTTAGTTTTAAATACTACTAATTTTAATTGGAGCAAAAATTAATAAAAATAAGTAAAAAATGAATATAAAATAAATTTATGGATATTTATAAATTTATTAAAATTACAACTTGACTTTTGAATTAGTGTAAATTTTATATAATTTAAAAAATATATTGATGAAGATATGTGTACATGTCTAAAATTTAGTTAGTATTGAAATTTTAAATTTTAAATAATTAAAAAGTTGAAGGACTAAATTATTTCATTGTATTAAAATTTAAGAATTAAACTGTTTTATTTTTATAAATTGAGGGAGGTAAATATATTTTGATATAAAAAATCTAACAAAAAAGTTAACGGATGAGCTTAAATGTTGACGGAATTAAAATTGAGGGATGCAAATGTTTGATTTTCAAACAAGAGAGATGAAATTTGAAATTAGGTCAAACCTCTGAGAGATAAATGTAATTTTTTCAATTAATTAATTTTATTTCGCTAAAAATACTTTCAAATTAAGACTCCATTTATTTGTGAAAAATAATTTTTCTCTAAAAAATATTTTCTAGAAGATTTATTTTTTTAAAAAATATTTTTCAATATTTGGCTAGAAGACAATAGATAAGGAGAGAAGATATTAAAAAATAAAAAAAAGATAATAAATCAGGAAAGAATACATTAGAAAATAATTTTCCATCCTTAAAATGAGAAATTATTTTCCTTTGTTTTAAAGTTATTTTTCTTTGATTAATAATTTATTTTTCTTTGACTTATTTTTTTTAGCAATTTAAACACTGAAAAACAAAAAAAATATTTTCAGAAAAAATATTTTCCTCAAATAAACGGAGCCTAAAAATTAAAAAATATTTTCAAAATTAAAAAATATTTTCAAAATTAAAACAGCCTAAATTTTTAATAAAATAAAATTTATTCATAAAAAACTAATTAAGAAAAAATAAAAAAAGTAAAGATTTTTAACATAATTTTGGGAGAAATTAATGGCGAAAAATCATTGACAGCAGTGTCCGAATATGGGAAAAAAGAATCAAATATTCTTCCCAAATAATTTTATGAAAAATTAGCAAAAATATTAATAAGATCTCTAAAATAAAAAAATAAAAAAAATTTGCAGGTCCCACACATCTATTAATATTAACCATCCACGTGTCATCATCACCCACTCCAGATATCAACGCCGCACATAGCAACGGCGGTCAACGGATGAAGAAGAAGGAGGAAAAAAAACACACGCACAATCGCTTGAAACAAAACGGCTTCCATCGCACGCGCGCACCTGCTATTGCTGTGCTATACACACTCTTAACAAATAGGAGCCAAAAATAACAATCTCAAGTGGTTTCTTGATTATAGAAAAAGCAGTTTCGCGGCGGTCTTTAAGTGGTTTTCAGGCTGCTTATGGGGAGGATGGGAGGTACTCACAGGAATTACTCCGCTAATCCCAATGATTACAAGCTTCTAGAGGAAGTTGGTTACGGTGCTAGTGCTACTGTCTATAGAGCGATCTATATTCCTTCTAATGAAATCGTAGCTGTTAAGTGCTTGGATCTTGATCGATGCAATAGTAATCTGGTTAGTGATTTTGTTTTTGACTTCTTCTTCTTGTTTTGAATTAACTGTTTTGTCTTTTCTTTAGTTTTTAGTTTGATTTGAAATTAGATCGTGTTTGGAACTTGGATTGGAGCTTAAGATTTTGATTTGATTTGACTTGATTTGACTGTTTGGTAATTTGTGTTTTTCTAGTTGTTCGATTTTGACTTGCTTGATCCCTTGGTGAAATTATAATAGTGAGGATTGAATTGTGGTGTAATCTCCATTTAATTGATTGAATTTTTATCTTTTGTGCGAGCTTATGTAGTATCAAGTAATCCTTGATTGGGGATTTCATCTATAACTGAAATCAGTTTCTTGAACTTTAGTTACCATGGTATCAGAGTGGAACTTTACTGGATTTGACCTAAGCTAATATGCGAGACGAATTGCTAGTTTCTGATAAATTCTGTTCTTCTACCATGCCTTGAACTGTGCAACAGATGACTATGTGTAACTGTATAAATGTGGATAGAAGTTGCAAAAGGAGTTGCACATTTGATGATATGAAGGTTCCACATTAGGCTGGGTTGAATTATCATCTTTTTTATTCTCTCGCTGTGTTTGGTAGTAAATAGCAAGTTCCTTTCGTAGAAGGTTGAATGATCATCTTGAAAAAAAAAAAAAAGGTCCATGTTAATTTAGGTTGAAAGATCAAATTTTCTACTTGAATTTCACAAAAATGCTCGGACTAAAACCAAGTGAAAATGTTGAATATTATTTCTTTGTGGAGAAATTTTTATGTCTTTCTTATGCTTCCTCCTTTGGTGTTGGCAGCATTCTTCAATTAACTTTTCATTTTTGGCCTGGCATAATCTCCACTATCCTTTTGTCTTATTTCTTGCATTTCCTTATATTTAGTCCTTTATTTTGTCGACAAAAAATTTGAGAGTATTTAGCTTGTCTACTTTAAAAAGACATAGATGGTGGCTGTGATGTGCTCTAAAGTGATCGAGTCAACAAGTACCATAACTAACTTTTGCAAGCCATTGTTTTCCAAGATCTACCTCATGGGTCAAACCTGGCCTTTCTGTGCAATTCATCTGTGGAAAATCATATGTTATTTTTCTCATACATAAGAGAAAGGGGCAGGAAAAAAAAGAGTTAATCTGAACTTTGAAACACATGACAAAGAGAATGATTATTTCAAATAATTATTTAATGATTATTTCAAATAATTATTTCTTTCCCTTTTTCTGTTGTACACATAGACTGTGATTATGGGTTTTTAGATTTTAAACAACTTTATTTTTCTAATAATTGCTGTTTGCAGGAGTCTAATTATGAGAATGTTTCTTCTTGCTGATGTTTTCTTGTGCAAATACCTCCCAATGCCTTCGTTGATGGTTTTCTGAAATTGTTGTGTTCTTTTATAGGATGACATACAAAGGGAAGCTCAAACCATGAGTTTGATAGACCATCCAAATGTTATTAGGGCATTTTGTTCATTTGTCGTTGACCAAAATCTGTGGGTAGTGATGCCATACATGGATGAAGGTTCTTGTTTGCACCTCATGAAAATTGCATATCCAGATGGGTTTGAGGAGGCTGCTATTGGTTCCATTCTAAAAGAAACTCTCAAGGCTTTAGACTACCTACATCGACAAGGGCATATTCATCGGGATGTTAAGGTCATTTAAGCATCAATCTTGCACATTATTGTATCATTGGGCTTACAATTTCAACTCCATGTTGACTGGGTATTAATTTTATTTGTCCTTCAGGCTGGAAACATACTATTGGACAATAATGGGATTGTAAAGCTCGCTGACTTTGGTGTTTCAGCGTGCGTGTTTGATACAGGTGATAGACAACGTGCTAGAAATACTTTTGTGGGGACTCCGTGCTGGTATGTATGGTTTATATATTTGAAAGTTATATTCTACTTTGGTTCTGTATTTGGGTTGAATAACATACCATTCTTATTGAAAATTAAAAAAAAAGAAAAGGTTCTGATTCTTAGATTTTATCGTCTAACTTTCAGGATGGCGCCAGAGGTTTTGCAGCCAGGAAGTGGATATAATTCCAAGTGAGCTTTCATCTTTTTTTTTAATATATAAAATGCACTTTATAAAATTAAGAATTGCCTAGAATTTAGTAACGTTAAGTTTTGGCTTGTTGCAACACTGAAGCGGAAAGTGTAGGCTCCATTGTATATACCTTAACTGAGCATTTGGAAAGGGCAGTTTGTGGGCTCTGATCCTGTTGTATGTCTTGGTTGTTGATGGAATTTATGTGTTCACCTCTAATCTATCTTTTTTCTGTGCATCAGAGCTGCTGGTCATGGTAGTTATTAATTTCATCACATTTCATGCATTCCTAACATGCTGCATTACCCTTCTTTTCCTTTGTTAGACTGTAGTATATTTTTCGTTTCTGTAGCTATGTACATTCACAGCTTTGTAATTAATTTCTATAGCTTTTGTGCTTGTATGCAGGTGACAAAGAATCACTTGGCTCATTATAATTTATTTATCCTTTCTCATTGTTTGGTGTAAAAAAAAATGCATTCTCTTGATACTTATTTTGTTATATTTTAAATATTGAACTGGGTTTACAACTTGATCAATGTGAGAAAATGATTACAACTTAAAAATTGCGAATGGAAATTAACCTTACACTGGGTTATCGCTTGGTTTGACCCTTTGGTCATTCTTGCTCAGGGCTGATATATGGTCTTTTGGTATAACTGCATTGGAGTTGGCACATGGTCATGCTCCTTTCTCAAAATACCCTCCTATGAAGGTACTTCCAGTTGGGATTTGGAGTAAAGTTTATAATAGTGCATGAGAGGGACAGGAATTTTCTTATTTAATTGGTTTATGGGGATATCTTTTTTTTTTCTTTCTTTTCATTTATTACAGGTTCTGCTGATGACCATCCAGAATGCCCCTCCTGGACTTGATTATGATCGTGATAAAAAGTTCTCTAAGGTACTGGAATTCTTTCTAGCTAGATTTTTGTAGTAATTGATTTTTTTTTTATTTCCTCCTGTATGCATGCATAGAATAAGGTGGTGCATTCTCAATCATTTCCTGTAATGATGGTCAACATGCTTAGTGCTATTGATGTTAGCATTATTCTTCTTATAGTTGTTAAGATTCTCATTAGAAGATTTCCAGTTGTGATCAGTCTTTTAAAGAAATGGTTGCAATGTGCCTGGTTAAAGATCAAACAAAGAGGCCAACAGCTGAGAAGTTATTAAAGCACTCCTTTTTTAAGCATGCAAAGCCTCCTGAGCTTTCTGTGAAGAAGCTATTTGCAGACTTGCCCCCTCTTTGGAATCGTGTGAAAGCCCTTCAGGTTCGTGGTCATTGTGCTATGAGGCTTGTTTTGTGCATAAAGATGTTGCTGTTCAGCTATTCATGACTTCATCTCTTGCTAAAATGTTGCAGCTTAAAGATGCTGCTCAACTAGCTTTAAAGAAAATGCCTTCAGCAGAACAAGAAGCTTTGTCACAGGTTAGAGACCTATCTTGAAATCACGAAACTCTCTGATTTCTTTTTTAGCTGCACTTGGTGGATTTTTTTTTTGGGAATCGTGCTATATTTTCATCTTATCTTACTGTCACTGCCTGTTTCCCCGGGATTTTTTTCCTTTTTTTATTTTGAGCTGTATCCAATTAGATAGACCTACACAACTTACAAGTCTTCTTCTTGACTGGTGGCCGCGCTGTATTTTTTTTCTTGATGGCTTGGTTATTTTGTTATAATTTTCAGTCTTTGAAGTGTTTTCCCCATCCTTTATCATCAATTACTATAATTAACTGTGATTTCTGTGGACATTAACACTTGGGTGTTCTCTGCATTGTTATTTCCATTCTGATCTTTTGTGTCTTTTCTCATCAGAGTGAGTACCAGCGAGGAGTTAGCGCTTGGAACTTTGATCTTGAGGATTTAAAAGCTCAAGCATCACTGGTGAGGATCTATCGTGCTTATTATTTTAAGACAATTTTTTAAACCAATACTCGCATGCTGGGTTTTCAACTAAAAACGTGAGCCATCTCTTTTCATATTCTTTTGCAGGTCCGAGATGATGATGATATGCCTGAATCAATGGAAGAAGAAGAAGGCATGAAACGATTTGGTGTTGATAAGGTTATCAATTCTGTTTAACTACTTCAAGACATCTATTCACTTTCCTTGGCTGCATTATTCTTTACTTCTTTAGATTCTTTCTATTGCTATGAAGTTTTGATCCTTAGCAATTAAACATATTACTTTCTGTTTATTGCTGCAGGCTTTATCTGATGCTCGATCTGGTTATATGAAACCGAATTCAAATGCCGAAATGCAGCTAGTTGAGTGTAACACACGGACAGTTGAGAATGAATTACCACAGGCTGAGAGTTTGAACAGGAAGGGCAAGTTTCTGGAAACTGACTCTCTCGAAGCTGGTTACCTTGATAAAATTGGTTCCAGAAGAAGTGGACTAGGCAATGATGAAAAAGCATCAACATCAGAAAATGAAATTAACCAGGCCAAGAATAAAACAGTGAAGAGCCGCCAAACTCAAAGTGGTCCTCTTGCACCCGGTGCTGTGCTTGGTCATTCATTATCAGAAAGGGGGCGTTTTCTAGAAAGGTTTGCACGCTTCTTCATCATTTTTTTTATTACAGTTGTAATTATGTAGGGGCTGTTGGAAATGATGTTAGATGCCTTTGAGATGTTGTTCTTCATATAATAGCTGCAGTAACAGTTTTTGATTAAATCTTCAATAAAGAGAAACAGCAAGCTGTGTGTTTATGGGCACTGCAAGGTATTTGGGAGTTGAGTTGAAAAATCTTTTGGAGTGGTATTAGTGAGGATAAGTGTCTAATTTCTTTTTCACCTATTTGTTGTGGGCCAGGAGAGACTTCCGTAAATCTTAATGTCAGTTTTATTGAATGTAGATCAACTGTTATACTCATTTTTTCTTTGAATTTGAATTTGTTTTTGTAAAATTTATTAGCCCATATTTCTTTCTCTATCTGTGTTGTGCCTTCTGATTTTTCTATATTTGAATTTATTGAGCTCACTTTTGTGAATAATTAGGTCTGAGAATGATGATCAGCCAATACCAGATAGAACAACCCGTGAGGTTCGAAAGGCTCCAAGCTTTAGTGGTCCACTGATGCTTCCAAACCGAGCTTCGGCAAACAGTTTATCAGCTCCCATAAAGTCTTCAGGAGGTATAAAAGTTTTATAATAAAACACATGCAGTGAATGTTAAAGATTATGATTGTTGTTTTTTCTTTTTCATCTTTCTGGTTATGACTATAATCCACCAAGGAGAGAAATCTGCAATAATGTTATAAATGTTGTTACTTCTACGGTAAGATTTAAACTTCTCTTGACATTAAACATCTACCCTTCAATAGGATTCAGAGATTCTTTGGATGAGAAGTCAAAGGCTAATCTTGTGCAAATCAAGGGGCGATTTTCAGTAACATCAGAAAATTTAGATCTTGTGAAGGTAAACCTCAATTCTTATGAAATATTGTGTTATAATATGCCTCTCACTAACTAAAAGAATGTGTTCTAGGACATTCCACTAAGTTCAGTTCCACGTCGATCTTCACAGGTACGTGGTTCCTGATCTTTATGCACTACTTTTTAACTATATGTTGCCTATTTCTCACATGATTTTTCCTTCTAATGATTCTCAGGGATCACCACTAAGAAAGTCAGCTAGTGTCGGTGAATGGATGTTTGAGCACAAACCAACGGTTATTCATTGAACTCTTTCTTTTGATTCTGAATACATTATAACCTTGTTTTTCTGCATGAGGTTGAGATTTTTAATATATGAGAGTTTTGGTAGCAATTGAAAAAGTGTTCTTGGGTGTGGCTGTGTGCAATGTTTTGTCTGCTCTAGACTGCAGAATTTATAGGCATATGCAATCACGGTTTTGTGATTCGAGCATTTCTCTCTCTCTTCATGTACACAAGCACTTGCGCACAAGTCTTTCCTTATTTGAGGTGCAGCCATGCAGAAGACATGTATTGGTTTACTATTTATCTCATTGTAACAACTGTCCATTTTAGCTTGTTATTTAAAAAATGCCACGTCCTTCCTTTTTTCAGTCTACCATTCAGTCTCCAAAAGAGGTTATCAACAGCAATGTACCTGCATCAATACTTATGCCTCATCTACATAATCTTTTTCAGCAGACCTCAGTTCAACAGGTAAAGACAGAATAATGTGTTGAGGCATCAATTATATACTTAATTTCTTTGGTCGAATGTTTGTTATATTTGAGCATGTAAATGCTAGCTGCAAGCATTTTTGTAATTGGAAAATTTCCTTTGATGGCAGGATCTTATAGTCAATTTGTTGAACAGCTTGCAACTAGCTGAAGCAACTGATGGTGAGTGAAAGATTTGGTATTATTTGCTGCTATTATTATGCTGTGGAAGAACTGAAACTTTATGGTATACTTGTGTCAGTGGCTCAAAATGGAAAGTTGCCACCATTGCCCCGCAGTTCAGAGAATAATGGAAGTGTAAGCACAATTTTCTTTTGCTTATTATGAAGTCTATCCTCTGTCTCCTCCCATCTTCATTTCTTTCTTCTCCTCAAGCAGCTAGAATAAGTAAATATAATTTCTCTTGAATTTTAGTATTCAGTCTAGATAAAACAGCTGCTTGGGAAATTATTTTTGTTTCGGTGCGCTTGTTAGTCATTTTTCTTTGGTGATTATTTTTTTTTTAATATCTAGAAATTACTCACAGGCCATGATAATTCTTGAGATATTAATTAGATTCATTGCAGATTTCATTTTCACGCTAGGTTTTGATTGATACCTGCATTTGGATTATTTTTATTTTTATTTATTTATTTATTTTAATTTTTTCCATTCCCACCCCCAACCCATAAAATAATAAATTAATGGATTGAGGGCTGTTCAAGTTTGAGACAATGCTATTTGGTGAAAATGGTAATTTCAATCTGACAGAACATGGTTGTCCTTGATTCAATTGCTTATGTATCAGCAACATATGGGATGTTATTGGGTTATGTCTTTGATCTGCTCATGCAACAGGTTGAAGCAGTTGCTTCTGAGAGGGAGAGAGTGTTGTTAATGAAAATCTCTGAGCTTCAAGCTAGGTTGATCATTTTCACAAATCTACATCTTCACTTTTAGCTCAATTGTGGAAGGTTTCCTAATGTTCGCATTTTATTTTTCAGGATGATTAATTTGAATGACGAACTCAATGCTGAAAGGCTGAAATATGTTCAGGTGAGTTTTACAACAGGATAGATAGATTTTGCTTTGTTAGTCCTTTTGAATTGCTTCTTCTATGATCTTATAAGGCTTAAGAAAGCTGGGTCATTAGGCTCAACTGAGTTAAAATTCAGGAGACAATTTAACCCATCTTTGGAGGGTTAGAAGTTGAAACTCAGGATTTGAAACCCAAAAGATATTTTATGCCCACCATGTATCGAGGAAGTAATTTCCGGGATTACTTTATTATTTGCAGTTGCTACAGCAGCTGAAAACTGTATCAGGTCAGGAACAAAATGGGGATAGGAGGGAACTGGATGCCTGAAACCTCAGAATGCTTAGTGCTGTAAAGTGAAGCTATCTTGTAAATTCAGGGAAACGCCGTGCATCATATATGTTCATCATTCTTCTTGGCTTGAAGGTGCTTGTCTTTGGCTGTTGAAAGTAATGGATGTTGTTGGCAAAGGACAGCATCTCTGTTACTGGATCCATTGTGCAAGTGTGGTACATCAGATTTCCGTGAACATCCCTGTCAGCTCAAGGAGAAATAAGGAAAAAAAAAGAAAAAAAGAAAGAAACTTACAGGCTCATCAGGGCGTGTTTTCCTTCAGTTTTATCTAGTTGGAGCGGAAGTAGGCTCCTTCCTGTGCTGCTGTGTAGCAATCAAAATTGGCAATTTTATAGCCTGCAATGAAGCAGTTGCCATGAGAAAATAGAAAGCTTGGGAGTGTTGATATCTACATATTTTTCATTTGTCAGTTGATTCAAGTGTACTATTTTGTGCATAGTGACCTGTTCTTGATCTTGTATATGTCTGTCAGTGGACCAAATGCTGTTTCTTCTCTTCTTTCATTTCCTATCTATTTATGAAAAAGTTGCATAAATTTCCTAAACAGTCGTCAACAAACAGTTGGAATTTTGTAGCTATTATGATAATAGTTAATAAACGAAGGCATAAGCCTCCAATTTATAGTTTGAATTGTTTGTATTTCATCTCGTTCAAGGTTTCAGCACTCAGTAAAGAGTCTCATTATCCACATTTGAACGTACATATTCTGAAAAGGAGAAAAATAAAAATTAGTGGCACTGATGCCATTTCAATTGGTAATAATTCATTATTTTTTTTGGGCAAATGGGGAGGTCCATGCAGGGGATAATTTTTCTTTTTAAATCTATGATAGTAGAATTTGAAGTATAAATCTCAAATGCTTTTAGAAAAGACTGAATAAAGTTTCTTAGTGCTTGTTTTGTTTTTCCCGAATATAGGAAAGAACAAACATTATCCATAAAATCCTATCCTATCCTACATGGTTCAAGATTCAATGTGTAGCACAAGAATTAGAGATATAATTGAAGCGATGAACCATCTCAAAAGGTTTCATAATAAAATCAAACAAGTTCAATACTCAAATTTTAGTATTTATTTCAATTGTAGTGCCTACAGTTCCACCAGGTCCTCCAAACACAAAACTGTAACCATAGAACCTCTTCTCTGCCTGATCACCTTCAAGATAGCAGCGGGATTCACCATGTGGAGTTATAGGATTATATGCTGCATCTGAAACTTGAATTTCGGCTACATAGCTGGTGACCAAATAGTTGCCATTCGCAAGGATTCCACTTCCCATTTGGGGACTTGCGTCATCAGATAGAGTTGTGAAAACCTCTCCTCCCATTCTTATAGTGTCAGCATGGTTACCTAAACTACTAAACAATTCTTTTGGCCGATAACCTATATTTACTGTTTGGCCAAAATCTAAACTGGCTCGAAGCCACGAATTTCCAGCCCCTTTTTCCTACATAAATTAATTAATACGAAAGACCAATTTTAATATATAACAATTCACGTACATAAAATTTATTGCCTGTTGCACATCAAACAGTATCTCCATGGTTTAACACTGAATCAATCGGTATTTTGTTGTTAATCAATATAAAACCAGGGCATAACGTGTTCCGACAACCTGTGAAAACATTGTTGTCCTTCTGCCACACAATAGCAATTCAAAATAATATATTAACAACGTATATTATAATATTAATTACATTTAAATCCTTTGTCATTAATTATAATTAAGTAGCCAAGATAATACTAAAAACGATGTTTATAAGTTAAAATTAATTAACGGCCAGTGTAGTTACATGTAATTTTGCATATTATGATATTAACAATAATAAAAAAGCTACATACAAATGTTAATAATTGTATAAATTAGTAACAAACTAGAGATTATAAAATTACAGTTGCATACAAACTTTGTCTCATTAACACAAATAATAAATGATCTTTAGAAAATATGCGAACTCTTTCAGAGCATAAATACATACCATCCATATTGTATACATATGAACATTGTTATCGCCATATAAAAATGAATTCACCTGTAAAATTAAAATAAATTACAAATCTTTCATATAACAATAATAATACTACAATGACTTACTATCCATCCAACTTGTATTTGATTTAAATTATATTCGTCTCCACTTTCAAGAGACAAAATGCTAGCACTATATATTCCAGAAGTACTATCTATTGAAGGCTTGTAAATACTCATAATGCCTGTATCACCATGATATTCTCCTTTTACCAATTGCAAACCTGCAAACTAAGATGATTATATGATGGTTATTTTAAGTTCTAAGTAGTTTTCTTATATATCATTTTGTATCTATAATATAACATAATAGTTACCTCATATCCATGTTTCCATCCTTCTTAAGTGACCATTCCATCGTGATGTCAATATTCTTTTCGAGTGGAAGTGATACTTCCATAGCGACGAATAGACACTGTTTCTAGTGGACAACCTTTATCCAACCCTATCGCTTTAACTAAAGAAGGTGTATTTTTTAAATATCTTTTCAACTAATGTATCTTCAAATTCCCTCTCAGGTTTCATCAATATTTTAGATAAACAAAAAAAAAAAATAATAATTCATCATGCATGTGTATAAAATAATTTGAATTGTAATATTTTCTCATAATATTGTGACATGTGCATAATTAACAAAGTTTCATGCATTCAAAAAAACGAACCTTTATGTTGTAGTGTGATTCTTAAGTGTACAAAGATTAAAGGAAGGCTGTTTGAATATATCAACACAATCATAAACATCATCAAACTTAGTCTAAAGCAATTAAAAGACAACATAAGAAAAAATACAATAACTAGTAGGAATTTTAAAATTTGTATGAATGTAATTTATGTGTATACTTTAATGGTGACGTGACGAGGTCGATAATGAGTTACATTGTTACAAAAGTTATTGCTTTGTATGCAATGAAAATTTGCAACAATCAATAGTAAAAGAAAAGTAAACATTGATTTTATGTAAGCCATTGTACCAAAGTTTTTGGTATCAATTAGATCATCCATGCTTGCATATTTTAATTCTTACAACAACTATATAGTGTGAGAGTTAAAGATATTTTTGGAAAATACGATCAAATTAATAGATAAACTAATAAATAATAGATAAACATTGATGTCCCGTCCTATCGAGGTTGAGACGCGATTTTTACTAATATGGCCATTGAATTTTTTTTGTAATTACATTATATAAAAAAATAAAAAATTATTTAATTTTAAAAAAGAAATAAAAATGCTTTAAAAATAAAATTTAATTAACATTAGAAATTGCCCAAAACAAATTTGTCATCAAGCGTCCATAAATAATATAGGAAGTTCATAAAATATTTTAAAATAAAATTAATATTTAGATATTCCTAAATAGGAGTAAGACAAGTAGGAATAGCAGAGGATAAAATTCATCCCTTATGCATTAACCTTCGGCCCAGTAGGAAGATTTAATTGAATTGGATGAGAATGGATATAAAATAATTTATTTAAATTATACTTTTGGAAAATTAAATTAATTCAATATCTATTTTAAAATCTTATTGTATTGTATTAAAAAATAATATTTTATTATGTTAATAAAAAATTATGATAATCAGCAATGTAATGGTAAGAAAAATTTCCTAATTATTTGCTAGCACTATACTCTATATATTTATATATATATTATATCTATCTATCTTTATTATCTATTATATTATCTAATATTATTATCACTACAATATTAGTTATATATATATATATTGTGAATTGTCCAATCTAATAGTACATTAAGGACCAAAAGCTTTGATATGGGTACCTAGAATTTATTTATTTATTTATACCTAGAGCAAGAGTATCAAGAACCAAGAGTCTTAATTTTACATCTCTATAACTTAAAACAAGGACCTCCCTTGGTGCCCCAACCAAGTTTCATTGGCTCTATACATTTAGGATATTACAAGAGGTCCTCTTAAAATTATTTAGGTTACATCTATTTGCATTGTACCGTTGAACTTTGCTTTATGAGTTATGAGATGAAATTATTTTAAATTTAATGTTTAAAATCTTAAACTTTAAATTAAATATTGCATATAAATGTAAAGAGGTTAAATCAATTAAAGAAGTATTTGTATGCAATTTTATTTATCCAGACAAAATTTATGAGAAATTGTTGGCAGTAAAATGTTGCCGTACATAATCTAGTGGCATTGCTCCCTTGAATAAAATTTATGAGAAATTGTTGGTAGTAGAACGCTATATATACTTGTATGTATTATGTATGGAGATAAGGACAGTATCAACTCTACTAATTAGCCTTGGATTCCTACACATATCGGACGCATTCAGGCTCAGACTCTTAATTAAGAGATAAGAAAATTAAACAGCAAAGGAATAGTGAAAATCTTGTTCATGCCAGACCAAATCAAATGAATTTCTCGATCAAGCACGATCTTATCGATACTATTATAGATGTTTATTTAGATAGGCTGCATTGCATACAATAAATTAATCCTTTAAACATCACATATATATCATAAACTGTCAATTTTTTCTTTTTTCTTTTTTGGAAAATTGAGAATAATTAAATCAATTAGTTGTTAACGCTAATCTACAATCAATGTCGTTTTCAGAATCCAAGGGGTAAAATAAAACTTTAATTCCCAATTTACGTTCATATCTTTAAGTAAAGACTAGAGAATCATGAGCTCATGCATGGTTGTGACATTTCTTCAATAGGTCCTTATAGTGCATTACACCTCTGGAGTCCTCAATCTCCCTTAATGGCTTGTTCTTTAATAGCTCTCAGTCCGTTTGCTATCACTATCACGCTTTGTTGGCTATCTATACATTTAGGATATTACAAGAGGTCCTTTAAAATTATTTAGGTTACATCTATTTGCATGCACATGTGAACTTCGCTTTTTGAGTTATGGCATAAAACATTTATTCACATATTATTTTAAGTTTAATATTTAAAATCTAAAATTTTAAATTAAATATTTGCATCCAAATGTAAAGAGTTTAGTTCAAGTCAAGTATACTTTTTTATTTTTTATATTTTAATTTTTAAGTAAAAAAACTTATTAAAATACTATAATAAATTTTTATTTCAACTTTAATATAATTTATTTGTCTTAAAAATTAACTTTTTAAAATATATTATAAAAAAATTATACTGAATTGAACAAATTTAGAACCGAAACCGGCCGATTCTGAAATCGATCCTATGTCCGGTTCCAGTTGGTTCTCCTAACTGTGTAACCGTGAACTACTAGTTCATGAATGGGAATCGGCGGTTCTGAAACCATGACCAACTCTAGCTGGAAGGTAACAATCAAGATGCCCTAAATGAGAGTGAGAATAGATTGCAAATAGGAGTAAAAAAAAGTGAAAATAGATTTTTTTCGAGTAAAACACATTTTCTCTCTGTGTTTTATCACATTACACTACTTCATCCCCGACATTTGAAAAAATACTTATTCATCCCTGATATTTGCTTTTTCTTGTACTATTTCATCCATACAGAAGGACTAATGGGTGCTAAAAAAGTAAATATCAGGGTTGAATAAATATTTTTTCAAATGTTAGGAATGAATTAGCGTAATATGACAAAACACAGAGAAAAAAAAAATGTAATTTACCCTTTTTTTTTCCCGAACAACTGATCTTCATTAAACAAAAGCAAACAAGCTTACAAGCATAGATAAGAGTGCATCCGGTAAAAGATAGTCACTAATTTTACTCCTACTAACATAATGCTTGGATGTAGAAGTAAATAATTATGGAGAAATTATACTATAAAACTGTTTTACCATGTCACGGTATGACATGGAAAGACAAACTAGTAATTAGTTGACACCCATCATAATTTTTTTTAAAGATTAAAAATAGGTTTTGAACCTAGGATCTGGGATTTTGTTGCCAACAAAGTCTACCATTCAATTAATGTTCCACCTCTTATAAAAAAAATAAATAAATCTGAGGTTTTTCAAAAAAAAAAATTTAGCATTAGATTGATAGGCATATCTTTGACCTCTTATAAAAAAATGGGGGGTTTTAAAAAAACTTCGTTAGCATGAGGTTGATGGACATAGTATAATCTCTCTCTATTCATAGTTACATGTCATTGTGTGATAAACTGAAAAGAAAACAAAACTCACTTAGAAAAAAGTGAGATGAAGGCAAATGGAGAAATTTCCCTCAGGTAGCCTGCATATATATATATTATTATAATCTTCTTTTCTTCATGTCGATGAATCAAAGAAGTTCAAAACACCATTGAATGAGCTGGTGATGAGTATTGGAAAAGTATTAATTGTGTTGTACGTAATCATATTCAAATACTGATTTGATCTCACCATAAACCCTATATTGATTTCTTTATTTTATTTTATTTTATTTTATTTTTGATAAGAGGTGGAAGATGAGTTGAATAGCAGAGACTATTGGCAACAAAATTTCAAATCTTGAGTTCAAAACCTATTTTTAATCTTTTAAAATTATAACAGGTGTCAACTAATTACTGGTTTGTCTTTCCATGTCATACTGTGACATGGTAAAATAGTTTTATAGTATAATTTCTCCTAATGAGAACTTTTCGTTAGGACTTATTTTGCTCTTTTGGAGGAATTTTATCGCTCTTTAACCCGAATTTCAATACTAGTGATTTAAAAAAAAACCATCTACCTTGTTTTCTAATTCCGTCAATTTAGTACTCATCTTCTTCTTCCTCTTCTAATTCTAGTACCTCTCAGGCGAAACACGATGTTTTCCTTTAGCTTCAAAGGTGAAGACACTCATAATAATTTTACTAGCCACCTCTTTACTACCTTGAAAGAAAAGAAAATTCTTACTTTCATCAACAACAATCTTGTGACAGGAGAAGAGATTTCACCATCTCTTCTGAAAGCAATTCAAGAGTCCGTAATCTCAGTTGTTATTCTCTTTGAAAACAATGCATCTTCCAAATGGTGTTTGAGGGAACTTGTGAAGATTCTTGATTGCATGAAGAAAAATGAGCAGATAGTTATACCGGTGTTTTAC
This sequence comes from Mallotus repandus, assembly GCA_949671775.1. Taxonomy (NCBI): domain Eukaryota; kingdom Viridiplantae; phylum Streptophyta; class Magnoliopsida; order Malpighiales; family Euphorbiaceae; genus Mallotus; species Mallotus repandus. The sequence goes on along the minus strand of CATIWM010007848.1, from coordinate 2,044 downwards.
TAGGTTGAGCCATCCTATGTTCGTAAGCAAACTGGTGGTTTCAGAGCTGCCTTTTTGGAACATGAAGAGTCTTTGATAGTAAGTAAAGATGAGGTGCAAAAATGGAGAGCTGCTTTGGAGGAAGTTGCTAATTTGTCTGGCTGGCATTCATCTGTCACTGGGCAAAATTCTTTGAAACTTTTCTCATAAATACTGGTACCTGAGGTTTTTTTTTAGTTCGAGAATATAATTCCAACAAAATGATTTGTGTTCGAAATTGTTTGTATCAACAGTTTTATTTTCTAAAACTTATAAACTATAGTTCCTCATGTTTATCAGGTTAGAATTTGAACTAATAAGGAGAATTATAAAGGATATTTGGGAAAAAATTAGTTAAAAGGCCTCAAGTTACTCCTCCAGAGGTTTGGTTAGCATTGAGCCACGGATTCAAGAACTTTAATCTTTGTTATTGCTGGAATCATCAGATGTAAGAGCTGTTGGAATATAGGGCATTGGTGGTCTCGGTAAGACCACTCTTGCTAGAGCTATTTATGATAGAATCTCTCCTCAATTTGAAAGTTGTTGCTTTCTTTCAGATATCAGAGAGCAATTGTAAAGATGCACGCTATCTCAGTTGTAAGATCAACTATTTTCAGCCCTGCTAGATAAAGAGATTTCACCCATAAGGACAATTAATTTACCACAGTCTTTCATAAAGGATCAACTTTGTCGTAAGAAAGTTCTTGTTATTGTTGATGATGTTGATAATTTAACACATTTGCAAGATCTATTATTAGCTAGTGAGCCTAATTTTTTTGGTTCAGGGAGCAGAATTGTTTTAACTAGTAGGGATAAACAAGTTCTCATAAATATAGCTAGAGATAATATTTATACAATGAAGGAATTGAACCTCCATGAAGCTCTTCAGCTTTTTAGATTGAATGCCTTTAAGCAAGATCATCCCCCAAGCAATCACATGTCACAATCAGAAAGGGCAATAAATTATGCCAAAGGCAATCCATTGGATGTTAAAGTTGTGGGTTCTGCATTGTTTGGTAAAAGCGAAAAAATTGGGAAAGTGCATTGGTAAGATTAGAAAACATCCCCAATCAGGATATATATAATGTTCTAAACACTAGTTATGATGGACTAAATTCTGAAGAGCAAAATATATTTCGTGATATTGCTGTTGACCTTAGCAATAATCAATCTTGATTTTGATATTAACAATCTTAATTTTGAGCATCTAACATGTTTGTTTAAGTGTGTATAAGCTAGGACTATCATGCAAATCAAAATGGAGTTAAGCATGCTTTTGGGCTAATGTGATCTCCGATATTCAAGGAAGATTTTAGCATTCTTAGAGATCTAAAATGAGGAAGTGATCTTCTTGACATTTGAAGTAGACATCTTAAGCTTTTCAAATTGGTCTTACTTGTCAAAATAAAAGTTCATTTGGATATGAAAATATTGAATCAAAGTCAGCATATGCAGTTTTCATCTTAAGCTGAGTAGCTCTTAGTATTTGAGAAATATCTTGAGCTAAAGATGTCCAATTGAGATGATTCAAAGTTATATGGAAATATAAGACAATTATCTACAACTTTTGTGAAGAAATCTAAGGCTAATTCGATCTTCTTCAGTAACTATCACGAGAACCTTCACGAGCACCTTCACGAGCAAGCTCCTGTAGCATCCTTTGGGAGCCTTTTGGGCAGTGATGCTCACGAGCGACGCTCACGATCGTGAGCCGCTTGTGAGCACGCCCCTATCAGAAAAAAATGGGAATTTTTTACTTGTTTCAAAAACAACGGCTAGTATCTTCCTCCTCACGATCGTGAGCATCCATAAAGCTACAAAAAGAGTCCTAGAACATACAAAAATCATTTATAGACGTTGGAGACATAATTAATTCTTCCAACAGCTATATTTTTGAGTGTTTATCTATATAAACACCTCCAAGAGCTCATTTGAATGTTAAGAAACTTGTTTATCATTCATTCTCTCTTAAGCATTCATCAAAGCTCTCAAACTTTCAATTTATTCATTCCTTGTTTCATTAACT